>CAUZXS010000147.1:0-175357 GCA_963585895.1 Sepioteuthis lessoniana
GGGTTGTCGGTGGCCGTACAGCTGCTGTTTTGTTGGGTATTGCCTCTAGGACTTGTTCAATACAGCTTGCAGCATTCTTGTTTAATTGCCGTCAAGCTTTTTCTTCAGACGCTTAGTCAACGTTCATGTAATGCATCCATATAGCAGTATCGTCACGACCGCTGCTTGGAAAAAAACTGCGTATTATTTCATTGGTCATGCCTGACTTCCATATGACCGATAGCCTATCGATATCTTTCCATGACATTGCTAGTTGTGTGTTGATGTCTTTCTCGTTTGATGAGACGCTGCTTTTGAGGTAGGTGAACTTGTCCACAAGTTTTAAAGGCCCACCCTTTAGTGTGGAGAAGTCGCCTCTTTGATTATAGCGCATCTATCTTGTCTGCGTTGACATAGTGGCCTATGTCACCAGCTGCTCGTTCCAGATTATGTCGCAGAAATGCAGCTGATGACTATTCATTAACTATTACACCTTTATTCATTCTGACTTAGTAATGTGTGTTTAGGGTCCCATTGGTCAAATAGATTTGTTTGAAATTTTTGGAGAATTTAGATAGGAATATCTGAAACTATATCACCGTGAGAAAATTATGACTGAGTGCAAATGAATTATAATCAAATACATAGGTTTGTTTGTTGGTGTTTAAACGAATATTCACCAATGTAGATTATTTAAAGCCAATACACACACAATATATATATATATATATATATATTATATACATACACAAACAACTTGCAAGTGAACAGCCTCAAGGTAAACATCTGTTTTTAAAGGAACTGTCAGAAGGCGAGAAAAAGATTAGTAGACAAAATTCATCGTACGTGCGCATGCCCACAGAGGTGGTTTCGTTTCGTTAATGTACCAGTATTTCATGCATTTTTATATATCTGCTAGATTAAGGTTTGAAATTATATAGTCAGTTTCAATATCTATACTCTGTTCGATTTATTTTTGCTTTAGGTGTTTATTACAGAGGACTAATTACATGAAATCATAATTGCGTAAAAAATATCAGTATTGAAAAGATTATTTGAAATCTTAACTGTTCAAATTATTTGAGTCAAATTTCGACATTAATGGACTTAAAGAGTTAGAATAGCGTTGAACGAAATAAACGAAATCTAACTTTAATCTTTAATTCACTGCACACCGACGGAATGCGTAGGAAAAGCTTATTAGACGTGTAAATTGTTGTCTAAGATAAATACTTATTCTATTTACGTGTTGCATGGTTGACCTCATCTTGTATATTATATTTTCAAATGTTTTAGTCTGTTCTTTTGAGACTTTTTCAGATTTATTCTCTGGAATTTGGAACCGACTTCTTCATTCAAGTCCATTGCATTAAAATAAGTAAAGTTGGCGACCGTAGTCGAGGGTGACCCGAAGGCTCCCTTTTTAATAGCTACTACACCAAGGTGTAGGGGAGGGCATTACTCCTTTCTCTAGATTGCTCCACTTTAATCTTGATACGTACCTTATATTGCTGAGTGTTAAGCAAGGAGGAATCATGTACAATTTTTTAAAGGTTTTTGTATGACTCGACCTAGGATTGAACCCAGGTCTCCTGGACCACTGGCAAGCACTACTCAGTTGACGCTTTAGACTAACTTATTCGCCTTCCTATTTATTATGTTCTTGTCCCGTTTTTAAGAACTCATATGTTTATACAGATGTGAAGTGCTGTATCCGCACTACTGAACATTTTCGCTACTTTGACTAACGAAATGCTAGCAGATAAAGCTAGATGGTTACCACACACACTAGGTTCGTGCTATTTCGTACAAATTTTGGGCGCGAGTTATACAGCAATTGTACGGCCACTTCCCTTCCATCTCACAAACCATCAAAGAAAAGTTTGCAAGACATGTTGGACCTTGCTGGGGATGAAAGGGAGTCCCTTCACATGGACTCAGTTGTGTTAGACGACAAGTCGAAAATTTTATTCATTTATATTCATCAACCCTGTTCGGATATATTGTACCGTCTAATAAGCACGAATTGAGAGAGAGAGAGAGAGAGAGAGAGAGAGAGAGAGAGAGACTCAAGAGAAGCTATGTTTTTGGTATAGCTTGAGAATATAAGAATAAGTTGCTTGATATCAAATAAATTTGATTATTATAAAGTGTTTAGGCATTTTCGTGACATTTGATGGCATCAAGTGGAAGTCTAATTCCAATTTGAAAAAAAACAAAAAAAAAAACAAAAAAAAAACAACTTTGGACAACTTTAGAAAAGAAAATTGTGAGATCGGGAAGATCAAAGTACATGATTTTTGGCTTGAATATAAAGTCTGGATAATTTTATTGTGTCTGATTTGGTGAGGGACATTTTCTTTTTGTACAAAGCGACTAGCAATATCAATAAAGGCTGCTCAGTCACTAAACTCACGATCAAGCCGAATAATAAATTTGCAGGTTATCACACAAGACGGTTGCAAAGTATGTCAGACAATTTTTATCCACTTCTTGGAGGCAGAGTTTTGATAGCATCTAAAAGCAAATTGAACTTTTCGCCTTGAAATAGTGAAAATCGTGAGGCAGTTTTCAGTAGATTACATAATAATGAAAGTATTAGAGATAATATTTCCTGCATTTTGGTTTCTGAATCTTATTTCTGACTCGACAACCCACGAATTCATTTAGATTGCAGTGCAAACTGTGGTTCACGATTATATTGACTCTTCTAATAAGGAAGTTGTAAAGGACAATAAAATGATATTTTTTATGCCTGTTATATTCATCATTTGGTTGATTTTAACGGCATATTAGCCTATTTAATTAAACTGATTTTAACGGCATATTCTTTTTATTGAACGTTCGGGTTTACAGTTTTTGTGTAGTTGTTTCTAAAGAGGTTTATTTGCACACAGTTTGATCGAATAGGAATAACTTTTAAACAGATCTATATTACCCATACATGAGACCCTAACAGGTATTTACAGTTCGAGTTCACAAATCATAAATATATATGTACAAATAGAATTTGGCATTAAATAACCAAAAATGATTGATATGCCATAAAACCCAACCAAACCCAATCATATATGTTTAATATATACGTATAAACATGATTTGGCATTGAAAAACCCACAATAGTTGATATGCCTTAAAACCATAGCAAGCCAAACTAGTCGCATGTTTGCACACAGTTAAATGAATAAACAGTTCTATATGACCCATAGATGGGATTCTAATAAGTACCAACTCTTTGGGTCCTAGCGGATCTTCAAGTAATGGCAAGGAAGAGGTCAAATTCAGTTTAATGTCACATCAGGAAGCTCGTTGTTAGGGGGTGTCTTATTTACTCAATAGAGTTGTAGAGGGAATGGTTCTTAAATCTCCACTGAGGACACAATCAGCCTATCCTAAACTCCAGTGGCAGACTACTTATTTTATTTGTTAGGGTTTTATGGCATAACAACCCTTGTCGGTGATTTAATGCCAAAACCATTTTTATACAAATAATCAGTTCTATTTCAAACAATTCAGTTTTGCATGAGTACACAGTTTCTGAAAAACATTTCTGTTTGAAGCTATTCAGTTTAGTCAAACTGTTCTAATTAAAAAAAATTTAGTTTAGTATGAGCATATTTTTTGTTTACACGCAGTTAAATATAAAAAATATATCTATATCAAGCAATTCAGTTTAGCATAAGTGCAGTTTAGTTCTATTTAACCCATAGATAGGACCTTATCAGGTCCTACCACTCTGGGTTAGAGTGGGCCTGGGAGCGATTGCAATGAAGGAGTTCTCCTCATTCCCCAAAGCTCCAGCATTACTGGAACCTCACCATCAAATTGCTTAGGGTCATATCTAGGGCACTTGTTTGTGGGGGTCGTAGCCCTCTGCAGAGGTACAGTCGGTGTATTCTACAGCCACAGCTGACGGGGCAATGTTTTTATATTGTTTGTTATAATGCTTCGAAAGGAAAATACATTTATCTGTCTTCCCACGAAGCGAGATTTCACATTTGCTTCGACTTTTGTACACTGAATGTGTAAAGTGTAAAACGTCATCATGGTTAGAATAACCAAGATGAGAAAATTCAAAATCATTAATATATGTTGATTTATATTCATTACTTGGTCAATTTTGCTATTAATTATAAATTTCAAGGGGACATGCTAGCCCCATACCTCTTTATCACCTGTCTAGACTACGTACTTAAGGCATCGATCGATAACATTAGGGAAAACGGCTTCGTGCTGACAAAGAAAAAAAGCAGAAGGTACTCCGCAAAAACAATTACCGACGCCGACTACGTCGATGACATCGCGCTACTGGCCAATACACCCAACCAAGCCGAAACACTACTACATAGTTTGGAACTAGCCGCTGCAGGCATTGGACTCCATGTTAATACATACAAAATTGAAGTTATGTGCTCTCTGAAACTGGTTGACAAATTCACCTCCCCAGGAAGCAGCGTCTCATCAACCGAAAAAGACATCGACACACGGCTAACGAAGGCATGGACAGCAATCGATAGGCTTTCGATCATATGGAAATCAAACCTGACCGATAAAATGAAACGCAGTTTCTTCCAGGCTGCGGTCGTGTCGATACTACTATATGGATGCACTGCTTTGACGCTGACTAAACGGTTGGAGAAGCTAGACGGCAATTATACAAGAATAATGCGAGCAATATTGAACAAGTCCTGGCAGCAACACCCCACTAGGCACCAACTATACGGTCACCTACCACCTATCACGAAAACTATCCAAGCTAGACGAACCAGACATGCCGGACACTGCTGGAGAAGCAAGGACGAGATCGTAAGTGATGTACTCCTGTGGACCCCCGCATATGGCCAATCAAAAGCAGGACGACCAGCTCGAACATACATACAGCAGCTATGTGATGATACGGGATGTAACCCTGAAGACCTGCCAGAGGCGATGAATGATAGGGAGACGTGAAGAGAGAGAGGGTCAGGGATATCCGTGCTAGCTGCACGACATGATGATGACGTCTATTTTAATTGTTTGAATATTTGAGACGAAGCTTAACAATTTTTATCATTCAGTAATTTCGGTCTATTGTCTTCCTCTTTATTTTTATGTTGGCAATGTTTCAGCCGATATGTCCTCCGGCCTCCCTCAGCTTAGTCTTGTCGAACTCCCTCAAGTGAGTCTTGTCGAACCTTAGAGGCTACCCAGAACTTCAAACGTCCCTTATTAAACTCACTGGAGTTGCTTGCTCTGATTTCGTTAACCATAACTGGGTACAAATGTTAAGTATTCCTGTATTGTTACTCGCCTGCTGTCAGGATTGAACCTGCAATCTCCAGATGATTGTAACTTAGAAGATTTAGGGAACCAATGCCTATAACCGTCACGCTATGTTTCGACAAGAAAAACCTGAAAGAGGCAGGAGGGTATGTCATTGTAAATTTAACAATAAAGATGAAGAAATACCGAAAACCCTGAATGATAAAAATCTATTTTAATAGTTTAAGATTCTACTCACAGACTCCAAGACATATATCACTTCTCTTGGAAGTGGTACAAACGAGACTTAGATGAAAATAGAAAAAAAAAAGGTTTTGGAAGTATAAATTGAGTCAGAGCAATAACAACGTTAAAAAAAATTAAAAAAAAACAATAAAATTATTAATAAACTCAGTCAATATGTCTGTGAGTGAACATTGTTTTTTTATGCATTTATTTATTTTCAAATAAACCTGAAGAAGATATATGTAGACATTAGAATTAGTGACAAGAAGAGAGAAGGGTATAAAAGGCTTCCGGCAGACATCAAAACATTTACGATGATTTTATCTAGGTAGACATTTGCATAAATCCAAAAGAGTGAGTAAGTATATTTGCATTTATGAGGCATGGGGGCTAAAATTGAATAGTGACTTATTCATCAGCACAAAGTCACCGAAAATATTGAAATACAGTATTGTCAGAATTTTTGTGCGCTTTCCCTTCCATACTTTCCTGTGTTTACTTTTAGAATAAATCTAAAGAAAACCATTGATTTTTTTTCTGTAACTACTCACAGCTGAATACTGATTGATAAAAACGAGAAATATAAAGTAAGACTTTATGCAGTTATCCAGATAAACTTAAAAAAAAAAATAAAAAAAAAAAACCAACACAGCGACGCGGGTTCAAATGCAGAACGAAACTGACAGCATTCCCCATAGTGTTCATCACCTGAGGAAAGGAATGAATCCAAATATCGTTCTAGGTATGGGTAAATAATAGGACATATCTTGGTATGGTAACCAGTTTAGGAGAAGGAAAGCTATGAATTCAAGCCCGTTTTTTCGAAAAACACATTCCCCATAGTGTTCATTACCTGAGGAAAGGAATGAATCCAAATATCGTTCTAGCTATGGGTAAATAATAGCACATATCTTGGTATGGTAACCAGTTTAGGAGAAGGAAAGCTATGAATTCAAGCCTGTTTTTTCGAGAAAAAAAAAAAAAATTGACCTTGTGCCACATGCCACTCTCGCGGAGGTGTTGGTAAATATATAGATACACTTAAGCGAATATAAACGCGGCTATTTGCTGCCGTAGTTGCTTCGGTTTATAACAACCTGCCTTACAGTTGTGTCCGATCTGAACTTGAGAAAATTCTTTGGAAAATAAATCAAATGGGATTTCGGAAAAATCGATCGTCAATTTCACGGATTCTGACTCATCTGTCAAATTTCGAGGCAACATTTACTTGATTCTGTCAACAGAGGAAAAATGGAGCAAATAATACTTGAATATGATCCCTACAAAGAAACAGTTACCGTTATAGTGATGCTGAACGAATGCAATTGATCTCTAATCTGGTGGTGACCACGACTCGTCTTGCTACCTCCAAATGATTACCATTTAAAAGCTTTGGTTCAATCCTGACTACAGGTATACTTATAGAACTCTGTTATGCTTAACGGAACCAGAGCCATCGACCCCGTGAATTAAATAAAGGACGTGGTTTGAAGTTCTGTGAAGGTTTCAGAGTTCTACCAGAAACACTTGAAAAAGGCCGGAAGGACATATCGGGCAAAACGTTGTGAACAATAAAGACAATAATCCGAAAACCCTGACTGATGAAAAGCACTGCATAAGTTTATAATCTGCAATATTACAAACTACGAATGTCAATAAATCTAAGGGAAGACAATGGTTTCATACAGAGCTAATTCAGTTTAGTATAAGTACAGATTTTGTTTACACAGTTAAATATCAAAACATTTCTATATATAACAATTCAGTTTAGTGTAAGTAGAGTTTCAATGTTAAAAACAGTTTCATTTCAAACAATTCAGTTTAGTATACGTACACAGTATGAATGCAAGAACAGTTTGCCAAAAACATTTCTCTTTCAAGCTATTCTGTCTAAAAGTTCAAATTCAAAAGTTCCAATTCAAATAATTCAGTTTAGCATAAGTATGTTGTTTGTTATATTTGACCCATAGATAGGTCCCTATCAAGTGCTACCACTCCGGGCCAGAGTGGACCTAGATGCAATGGTAATGAAGGAGTGCTTCGCATTCCCCAATGTCCAAGCATTACTGGAACCTAACCATCAGATTGTTTAGTGTCATATCCAGGACACCCGTTGGGGGGTTGGGGTCTTACCCATCTGCAGAGGTACAGTCGGTGTATTCTACAGCCGCAGCCAACTGGGCAAACCCATTATGAACTAAAGTCTTTAGCACTAGTACGGTCAAAGGTCAGTAAACAAGGATATAATAATTAAGTTACTCAGTTGGAACTTCCCTGAACCAACAGTAAGTCGTTCTCTTTTTCAATGTTCCATTTTTTTGTGATACGGTAAAATGCAGTCAAACGAAAAACAGTTGATTTTAACATAGATTACAATCGACAGAGAAGCTGAAAAAAAAAAAAAAAAAAAAAAATAGAAAGCTATAAAAACAAAACAAGACAGACCTAAAAGGATATTGTTTGGAGGCTTTTATTCACAACTGTTAATTTAGGTTTTCTAAATAAATTCTTTTAAAAGTGGAACGCTAATTTATTTCTATCAGCGACATTGTATGAAAGGGCGTAGCGGAACAAATTGAAAATCGTACAGAAAAAGGAAAAGTTTAATGGTTAAGGAGTCGCTTCACCGATTAGGGTCATTCTTAATTCGATTGGGAATAATTTGTTTAACTACACCAGCGGACGGAAATACCGCTAAATTATCTAATCACACCATTTTTGCTTCAACAAAGGTGGCATTTCTGTGAATATTAATTTAGATATCCTATTTTAGTCCATTTCAGTCTAACCTCAATTTTTTTCACGCCTCGCAAAAACTGAGTAGTGACCCATAGGGTAAGAAAATCAAGCTGTCAGCGATGCAATAAAAACGATGTGATCTGTTTTACATTGTTTGCTGTGTAACTATTTGTTATGTGTTCAGTTCTGGAGGTCTAAAAAGTGTGAAGAAGGGTATTTCTTCATTGCTATTACTCCAAGGGTCTATTCTAACTTGAAATGGTAGAAAAAAAAATAATCGTATTTGATAAGACCGTTTATACATGAAAATAAAATAAATATATATCTATCATTCCGAGTCAGAGTGGACCTGGCAGTAATGGTAATGAGGCAGTACTTTATAGGCCCCAGATCTCCAGGACTTGAATCTTAACATCAGATTGAGTTTAGTAACATCCCAAGGATAGCCCTCTACAGGGGATACGGTCAGCGAATTCTAAGCTTTGCCGATAAAAAAGAAAATAACTGAAAAGAAAAAATAACAGAAAGAATTAGATTATGTAGGAAATTGGTCTCAACAATCCAATAAAAACAAGCAAAAATAAAATAAAAACAATCAATAACAGTCTTGTCCAGTTGGCTGGGGCCGCAGAGTACGCCGATTGCATCTCTACATAGGAATAAGACTCCCGCAGTGAGTGTACTGCACATGACATTTAACCATCTGATGGCGAGGTTCCAGTCCTGGAGTTTTAAGGAATGTGGATTACCTTTCATTGGCATTACTACCAGATCCACCCTGACCTGGAGTAATAGTAACTTATAGGGATCGATCAATGGGTCAAATAGAATTGTTTAACCATTTTAGCTGTGTGCAAACAAATGACTGATGCTAAATTGAATTGTTTCATTTGCATAACAATACATGAAACTGTGTGCAAAAAGTGAATAATTAGTATTACAGAGTTACACTTGGAACCATATGAATAAAGGACTAGTGTGGCATAAAATTATTAGTGTAAGATAGAAATACTTTAAGCCATTTAACTATGTGCAAATAATACCATTATTTAAGTTACTTTGACTTAAAAAAAAAATGAAATTGCAAACTAACTATAACCGTACAATCATATATATATATATATATATATATATATATATATATATATATATATATATATATATATAATTGGAGGATTAATATTGAATAGTTACACTTGTAACCATTTGAATGAAGGACTAGTGTGGCACAAAATTATTCGTGTAAGATAGAAATACTTTAAAACATTTAACTGTGTGCAAACAATACCATTATTTAATTTACTTTAACTTTTAAAATCTAAATTGCAACTAACTATAAACGTACAATCATATATATATATAAGAAAAACTTAAAAGAAATAACAGATGTTAAATAAAATCGTTTAACCATTTGATAGTGCACAAACAAACAATTTATTTACGATTCATATATAACAGGATAGGCATTAAATAACCTTCAAGGTTTGATATGCCATAAAACCCAAGCAGCCAAACAACAAACAGAACTCAAGGCTTTATCATTTTGGTAGTATTCCATAAAAGAAATTTTGAAAATTCAAGACAATTATACCTTATTAATTTCTCCTCGTATCTTTTTACTGATAAGAGCGACGTTTCTTTTTTCAGTAAAACATTCGTAGAGCAACAATTTTTGTAATAACTGGCAGCCATATGTTTGTTTACCAATTCAGTGTTTACGTAAAGAAATTATTGAAATTAGGCATGGTTTTATAACAGGGTACAGAGAAAGGTGGGTAGGTTAAGTTAAAAGAGGCAAGGGCAACTAAAATACACTTCCTGGAAACTATTCCAGAGAATTAAAGAAAAAAAATGTCAACGGATTCAGGAATACTCGTAAAATAAACTGACTATAAATATTGTTTAGCAAAACATATTTTAAAGTGATGATTGTTTCTTTGTTTTAATGGCATATCAAACTTCGTGGGTTATTTAGTGCCAAAGCCATCCATCGAGAAAAACAACTGTGAAGCTATTTAAGACATAGTTGGGAGGATTAGGAGGTTCATACCTTTCCCATAGGCATTTGTCCGAAAGTGAATGTAGTAGCGCGACTGGCGTTAGAAACCTCTTATTACGATTCCGCTGTCCAGCGCTTTAACCATTACACCACAAGGACACCCCCTATTTTAAAGTGGGTTCTTCATTCTTTTCATGCAATTATACTATGACACACACATGTTAATCAAATTGACGTTTTCTTTCTTGTTATATGTATAAGATTAATTGAGTTCTTTGAACATATCCTCTATTTGAAAATTTTCTGAAAATAACTCATCCAGCTAGGGATTTTAAAAAGTATTTGCCTGCAAAAGGGTTAATTTTAGTTGCTTTTTATCGCAAGAGAAACTAATTAAAAAGTAAAAGAAAATAAAAAAAAGAAAATTATTTCGTGTCTCTGTTTCAGGTCGGTGCTTAATTGGACTAAAATGTTTGTCTGAATATGTTCGTTCACAGAGCAATTCAATTCAACTACCATCAGCTCGGAATATTTTGAGATACACATAGGGGGGATGTACATTCAGTTACTTTCAAGCGTCCGTTTTTTAAGTAGCATCCACCACAGGAGTATGAATAACATTTAGAAAAACAATAAAAAAAATTTTTTAATTTATTCGCAAATTATTTTAATTATTTCAAAAAAAAACTTTTTTGTATTCGGTATTTGTAATGAATAACGCATGAAATTATAATATTGATCTCTAATTCGATCTTGTACTGAAGATATCGATCATAATTTCATTAAGGTCACGAATGCGTACACACACCCACAGCTTGCATACACACGTGCAGATTATATGAACGCACGCACACACTGCAGTATATATTTCCCTTTCGTGTACACACGAATATGTCACAATACGCTCACTAGTCTGCAGTGTATATATATATATATATATATATATATATATATATATATATATATATATATATATATATATATAAAACACACAAAGACATACAGACACAATTGTTGTTGCAAATGTTCTAAGCCTAAACCATAAAGAACAGGCATAGCAGAACGTTTTTTTAGTGGCAATATACCACCAGTTTTGATAAAACGATAAAAAACTGATTCAGATTTCTATGCAGCTGAAAGGAGTGTGACAAATCTAAAATTTGGTTGGTTGTTTGTTTGGATTTTATGGCATATCAACCTTTGTAGGTTATTTAATGCCAAATCCATTTTTATACAAATAATCAGTTCTCTTTCAAACAATTCAGTTTAGCATGAGTACACATGTTAATTTTTTTTAAAAAAGTTCTATTCGAAGCTATTCATATTAGTCAAACCGTTCTAATTCGAACAATTCAGTTTAGTATATATATATATATTTTTTTACGCAGTTAAATATCAAAATAGTTAATTTTAAAGAATTAAGTTTAGCGTAAACAAGGTTTCAATGTCAAAGACAGTTCCATTTCAAACAATTCACTTTAGCATAGAAAAACAGTGCTAATTCAAATAATTCAATTTAGCAAAAAGTATGCAGTTTAGTTGTATTTAACCCATAGATAGAACCCTTCAGGGGCTACAACCCCGGGTCAGAGTGGACCTGAGAGCGATGGCAATGAAGAGCTGCTCCGTATTCCCCAAAGCTCCAGCATCACTGGAACAGATTGTTTAGCGTCATAATTGGACACTAGTTCGGGGGGGGGTCGTACCCCCCTACTGAAGTGCAGTCGTATTTTACAGTTCAATCTGACTGGGAAATACAAAGATAAATGTAAAAAGTTTTAATTCTGATAATTCGGTTTAGCATGAGTACGCAGTTTAAATGATAAAACAGTTCTATTTCAAACAGTTTAGTTTAGCATAAATACTCAATTTAAATGCCAAAAAAATAAGAAAAATAAACAAAAACCCTAGTAAACTCTTGAAACCACGGTTTAGTCCTTTTTGACCCATAGAT
The DNA here is from genome assembly GCA_963585895.1 of Sepioteuthis lessoniana. Lineage (NCBI taxonomy): Eukaryota > Metazoa > Mollusca > Cephalopoda > Myopsida > Loliginidae > Sepioteuthis > Sepioteuthis lessoniana. The sequence goes on from CAUZXS010000147.1 coordinate 12,159, forward strand.
AAGACCCTACCAGGTGCTACCACTCCAAGCCAGAGTGGACCTTGGAGCGATGGCAATGAAGGGGTGCTCTGCATTCTAAAAAGCTCCAGTATCACTGGAACTTCATAAGATTGTTTAGTGTCATATCGAGGACACTAGTTGGGGAGTCTTTTTCCTCTACAGAGGTGCAGTCGGTGTATTCTATAACCACAGATGACTGCGATCACCTTGGTATTAGATATGTCACATGTTTATCAAAAGTAACATATTGACCTCCGACCAGGCCGAGCTGTCAAATAAGAAATGCACCAGTGTAAATTACAGATGCATCCGGTCGAAGATACAGGGGATAACCTTGACTGTGGACGGGTTGAATTGGGTGCAGAGTCAACACTCACTGAAGCAGGTGGATGTCAAACAATTATATAACCCGCTGCCACAGGAAGTTCGAGTTAGTTTGGAGGCCGTTGTTGCAGTTCGAGACAGTGAGAACCAGATCCAGCAGAGAGCTGGGCCCTCAAGGCCCCCGCTTCAGCAGCCCGGTAGAACGAGAAAGAATTGCTGCTTTGTTCTGTCTCCAACTCACCTCTAACACATAACCCTTTCGAATAAAGGGTGAGTGGTATATCTTTCTAATGAACCGTTTCGTTCGTCATTGTGTTGACTATGTTTCCGTATGTATATGTGTACATGTATTACACGTATAGTTGGTTGTGACTATGCAACAATATTGGTAAAAGATCAATCACTTATAGGAGTATTTCGGGACAGAGACGTCAGGAATATAGGCAACCCCTGTCTCTTTAAGCTCGAGAAAAATTACCTCTGAAATATTTCTCTACAACCCAGCATTGCCCTGGAAAATGGCTATAGGGTTCTGACGTTATTTCTCTCGATCCATTATTCTATGGTGGAACCATTTTTTACATATTTGCCACTTACTCCCACTTCAAAGAGGTTCAACGTTGGTTAGTTGGTTTATTGGGTTTTATGGCATATCAACCTTTGTAGGTTATTTAACGCCAAATCCATTTTTAGGTAAATAATCAGTTCTTTTTAAAACAATTCAGTTTAGCATGAGTACACAGTTTAATGGTAAAAAAAAATTCTATTTCAAACTATTCAAGCAATTCAGTTGACTTTAAATACAGTTTTAATGTCGAAAAACAGTTCTATTTCAAATAACTGAGTTAAGCATAAGCACGCAGTGTAAATGTAAGTACGTTTTAATTGTCAAAAACATTTCTATTTCAAGCTATTCAGTTTATTCAAACTATTCAGTTTAGCATTAGTATGCTGTTAGTTCTATTTAACACATAGATAGGGCCCTTATCAGGTGCTACCACTACGGGCCAGAGTGAACCTGGAGCGATGGCAATGAAGGGGTACTCCGCATTTCCAAAAGCTCCAGCATTGCTGGAACCTCACCATCAGATTGTTTAGTGTCATATCCAGGACACTCGTTGGGGTGGGTGGATCTTACCCCTCTGCAGAGGTGCAGTAAGTGTATTCTACAGCCCCATCCGACTGAGAAATTCAACGTTGGGACAACATAGATACTATAGCAACCCATGAAGCAAAAATTGATTACGATGAGTTTGTCACATCACCTCTCCTAATTCGCGCATCTGACCAAAATTAACTAATTTATACAACCGTAATTTACTCAATTCCCAAACAGGAGTTTGCTGACAAAACCCGAGATCATGATTTCTAGTATGTACAGTACCGACTCACTGCACTGATACGGGGTTTAGTACTCATGCATAGGATAATTGTAGAGCCCAAATCCCTCAGAGGAAAATCATTCTGCTATTTACATTCAGCCCACCAAAGCGCTATTGGCATGATGGCCCGTGTCAGTAAGTCACTATTATGGCCTAGTATGAATACATCAGACCGCAATTGCATAGCATGCTCGAGCATGGTCCCGAATAAACCTAGAGATCAATCATAACTACACTATCCCCATATTGTACCTTCAAACAATATAGGAATAGGCCTCTTCTGTATCGGACACCCCGCATATCTCGCTTGCGTCGAAAGACTCACCAGTTGACTTATTTGTACCATTTAAAACCCGGTCACACTACCACCAATCCAAATCAATATCGATTTGTAGGGGACTATTCCATACATATGGTACACTAGAGGAACTTACTAGCGACGGTTGCCCACCTTTCACATTCCTCCTATTTCAGCAATTCCTAAAAAACATACGTGAAGCGCAGAATATCCTCAATCTATTGGCAGAACAGAGCTTGCTGTAAAAACCGCGAAGAAAATTATAAATGGTAATAAGGATCCTCAGGGTTCATTAGACAATAACTATCCAACAATACCGCCACTCATCTAACCAAATTTTGGTCTATACCCAGTAAAACTCCGACTCCACCGTCGACTCTGTGACTTTCATCAAGCTATTTTCCATAGGCCATACCCTGAATAGTTGCTGTGAAATATCTTGAGGCAAGCCTTCATCAACGCAATGCTCGAATGATAAAGAGGTATACTAAATATACCCATAACTTTTGTCCTCTTCAAAAGGTTGATAAAGTTGCGATACAAAATCAGCTCGAACCCCAGAGGAATATTACAAGCAAATTACGCGGGGCCTTCAAAAAGTTTCCAGACATTTTTTTGTACAGGCATTTAAAATTGTCGTAGATTCTTGAAAATTCACTATGTTATTGCTATACATCGTATGAGATGACTGACCATTTCTTCTGATTTCAGATTCAAATGAACAGCTGCAGCAGCAATTGGAATACACCCTACTAAAGCCTGATTGTCACAGCTGGTGAATTTCAAAAATGCAATCTGGACGTGAGGAAGAACGATATGCAATAAAATTCTGTTTTAAACTTGAAAAAAATGCTGCCACAGAAACGTATGGAATGCTTCAGACTGCTTGTCGACCATCTTGCATGAATCGAGCATCAGTTTTTGAGTGGCCTAAGAGATTCAAGGAAGGCACGGAGTCTGTGAGGGATGATGAGAGGTGTGGGAGGAGTAAGGAAGTCAATATACCTCAGTTGATTGGCCAAAGGGTTAGGGTTACTGTTGAGGTTTTAAGGGAGTTCAGGGAGAGATTCTGTCGGAAGAGGCAAGCACTCTTCAAATCGCGGCAATGGCATTTCCACCAGGGCAATGCACCAGTCCACAACTCCGTCCTTGTCACAGACTATTTGACCAAGATGGGTTTCAAGATAGTTCCTCACTCTCCCTATAGTGTAGACCTGCTCCCTGTGACTTTTGGTTATTCCCTAAGCTCAGAGGCTATTATGAGACAATTGAGGAGATGAAAGAAGCTGTGACGAAGGTCATTGGCACGCTCACACAAGAGGACTTTGATTGGGCCTTCCAGAAGTTATTTGAACGGTACAACAAGTGCATTGCAGCCGGAGGAGATTACTTCGAAGGAGACGAGAATTTCATGTGTGTACTATCAATAAAAGTGCCCATAGGAAAAAAGTCTGGAAACTTATTTAATGATCCTCGTAATTACTTTAGGAAGTAATTAAGTAAAGCGGGCGACCATAGTCGAGGGTAACCAGAAGGCTACCCTTTCAATAACTTCTACACTGATGTGTAGGGGAGGGCGCTACTCCTTTCCCTCGATAGATCCTCTTTACCCTTGATACGTACCTAATATTGCTGAGTGTTAAGCTAGGAGGTATCAAGTACGATTTTTAAAGTCTTTGGTTCGAACCCAGGTCTCCCGGACCATTAGCGAACACTGTACCCACTAATACCCTATAAAAAATAAGATTTAATGGATCAATCACGATTACACTCTGAAATCGCCGTTTTTTTTAATGAAGGTGGAATTTCAAACCCTGCTCACTCTCATATTAAGTGCTTTGCTTCAGTCAACCGGCTCAGCCAGTAATATTTCTGTCATGCATTCTAATTTCTACCAGTTACGATACTCTTGAGTGGTATCCAGCAGTTACATGTGAAAGTTATACGTCATCTTGCAGAGAGTACATAATCAGATGCCATCAAGAATTCCACTAGGCACGCCCAGATTACACCCGCACATCATTGTAGGTTCCAACTGTCTGCCCTGCGTAGGGCCTTGTCAGCACATGAGGGAAAAAGTGGGAAGATGTTCTAGATTGTGGGTAATTCTGCATTTATACATATTCGTAGAAATACTAATTAGAACGCGACTGACATCCGTCACCCAAATTTCATCCACATAACTCGACCACCATTATTCTACAATACACTCCACTTCCGGGGGTTAAGCACTTTGGCGAAGGAATTAATGGCTGCCACTCCTGTAATGCAAAGATCTAATGAATTGAGCACTCCGGTATCCGGTAAAGCAAAATGGAAACAAACGAAAGCTACTACATAATAATGCCTTATAATTTCCGAGCTGACGTGGTTCGCTGACTGGCTGAGCGGTATGATACTAAGTCTAACGTAAAGTTGGGCAGGTTTCGATTGCAACTTGATGCGTCGTACGTGTCTAGCTTCACTAAGAAGTTGTGATACAACGAAACTGTCTGTGGATAACAATCTCTCTCTCTCTATGTGTGTGACCAGATTGCATGAATACATACGTACACATACATACATATATATATATATATATATATATATACATACATACACTGATTATTATATATCATTTTCGCGCTATAGTTGACGGTAAAGACACGAAGATTTCCTCATATATCATACGTACAATCGTGAATTATATATATATATATATATATACAGATTATGTACTTAGGTATTTGGTCCCACTCGTCCATTTCAAATATCTCATTCCCTTTCCCAGGCTGGTATTCATATATTCTTATCACATCTGATTACATGCAACAAATCAATTTAGACTCGTTTAAAAAACTATGCCAATATCCAGCGCTTCTGTAATGTCTCTTTCTACCCCCACTGTGTGTGTACACACACACACACACATATAATATAAATAATAAAAGCACATTAATTTTATGGTAATCATTTTAATGCGCTTTTGATTCGGGCGATACTAACACATACAAGCATAGAAACGAATAAAGAAACTTCTTGTGTGTCTAGAAATCTAGTTGTTTTTTCGAGCAAGAAAAAATTGCCGATATACGAACACAGTTTTACCGATCGTAATCGAGATTGAATGATATAAATCAATGTTTATTGATCGATTCTGTTTTGGTGATATCTAATACGTCAACCTATCAAATGATCTGGTTTATCTTGCCGAATAATAAAAAAAGAAGCTTTAAAAATGCAATTAATTTACCAAATATTCCACAATCAGATGAAAATCGATGCTTTGTTGATCCAAAATCATGTAAAAATATTTCCCTTTGGCTGAGGTTTAATTTGTTCACATATTTTCCCGTCTACGCAAGAAAAGTATAGTTCTCTTTAAAAAAAAAAAAAAAATGACTGGATTATTTATGTATGGAGAGAGTCTTTTTGCCTTAGAATCAATATGTGATATTGCAATCCCCCACTGTTATCAAAAACTCCATAAAGGATGAGTATAACTCACATACATGATTTACGAAATTCAATGAACGAACGAAACACCTCTTTATAAAAATATATCTCATTTTATTCTCGAAAGGGGACCACAGTTTGTTGTAAGTTGAGAGATAGATGGAGAGAAATATACTCAGAGAGGTGACTCCTTCTTGTCCCATATCTTCTTCCAGGTGCCAGGGGTTGCCAACGCGTGCACCCCCATGCAAGCCGTATCGTCAGAGACGACCTAACCCTCTGATCGCCGGCGTGTCTCTGGCCTAACTCCCGATTCTCTGCACTATCTAAATCTGACTGCGTAGTTATCACATAGTCTCCTTCCGGTTACACACCTGTTGGACCGACCACTGCCATCGCCCTGTTCACTAATCACAACGTGACAGCTTATCAAAGCACACGGGGTCACTAGGAACGAACCGAAAATTCATGTCATAACATTAACAAATGATTTTTAGTGACTTCGATTCTCACAGGTTGCCCGCATATTTATGGTCTTCTTCCAAGCGAAGCTGAGTAAAAAAAGCTATTATGCTTCTCTATAAAGAAACTCAACAAAATTACGATTAAAATTATGCAGACAATTACGTATTCTGAAGAATAATTTAATTACTGAATAGAAAGTAGATTTATACGTATATAGATCGATTTTCTTTTCAAAATAAACAAATATATATAACAGCAGCATTGCTGGAGCAACAATAAATATAAACTTCTTGAAATCAAGCCTATACTAGGAGATTGGAAGAAAAGCTTCAGAAAAAGCCGAAAGGATTAAGTATTATCCAGACTGCGCATAGGTCACACAAGAATTACCCATTCTTGCTTAAAGAAGAAAAGCAACCAATATGGCATGCATACCAGACTACGTACACAATACATGTTCTCATCGAATTCATTGATCTGACCCTAACAAGGGAAAAATTTAACCACGTAAGCTGTATGAAAGAACTATTTGGAAAAAAAAAAATATCCTTTCGAAAAGCAGTGGGTGAACATGGAAAAATTTAAAAACCTAACCAATAAAAATACAAACAATACCAAAGCATATAAAAACAAATCAGTTTATTAAAATTTCTGTACATCATGAATAAATATTAGAAGATATGAAGACCTTGAAACATACAATCTTTCATCAAAATGACTTCATTCGGCGTTAAATGACACGAAAAGGGTTGATACGCCATAAAACAAAAAAAAAACCATTTGGTTTGGTTCTGCTTTTAGGCATATTAACTCTTGTGGGTTATTTAATGCCAAATCTTTATATAAGTAAGTAAAGTTGGCGACCGTAGTCGAGGGTGACCCGAAGGCTCTCTTTTCATTAGTGTTGGGTATCACCCGCCTTTCTCCACACAATGAACTAGTCCATCTACCATATATAGCAGTAGCTACTAATACCAGCAGACTAGAAGGTGTCAATACTATAGTTGGACTATATCCTTATTCTGTATTCACTAATCTTTTGTTCTTGTCTAATAACAGTCTCTCTATTGTATATTCTTTTCCTGAGAATATAACTATTTCTTCACATATCGGGGTTTGTCCTTTATTTAATACTACAAGCGTTCACTAACCAGAACGCAACAATTAGCAACTACACTGAGGTGTAAGAGGAGGGCTACTCCTTCCCCTGATTTTATATATATATATATATATATATATATATATATATATATATATATATATATATATATATATATAGCTCATTTGTTTGCACATAGTGATTCTAATGATTTTATCTAATATTAATCATTGGTTTGAACCCAGTGAAACGGTTTCAAGTGATCTAACATTGATTATTCTTTTTAATATCAATGTCTTATTTGCACGCAATTAAAGCGTTTTAAATATTGCTATATAACCTCAATAGCAATATTTGATATTATAATCTCGATGTAAAATATCTAAAGTATAACTCTCTAACACTATTATTCTTTTCAACATTATTCATACGTCTGCACACAGTTAAATCGTTTAAAACACGGCTACGCAATACTAATAATTCAATTTAACATTAATAATTTGTTTGCACACAGTTAAATGGTTTCAAGTCCAGTAAATGATTAAAAATCCTATTTGAGTCATAGATAGACCCTAACAGATACTACTATAACGTGTCAGAGGGGACCTTGGAATAATGGCAACAAAAAAAAATACTCTACACTCCCCAAATCTTCAGGACTGTAACCTCATCATCAAATGCTTTCGTGTCCTAACCAGGACACTCATTTGTGTTGGCCTTACTCATGGCTTTTCTATTATTTTTTTTAAACCCGATATTTCTTAAAGAAAATAATTACATAGCATGTAAATAACCTGATTGTTTTCCCTGTGAAGAGGTAAGACCACATAAAAAAGGAATGTCTCGTTTGATACTGAACTTCAGCTGGTGGTGGGATACCTGTTATGGGGTCTGGGAAATGTTGAGCATTTCTTTGTTGTTACTCTCCGGTCCACTATCCTCGTAGTGGTAGTTATTGTCGGGATCAAACAGATATATCTAAAATTATTTGTATTCTACAGGACTGAGCAAAGTATCATTAGGAAACAACAATCCACAGAATATAAACGGAAAAGTACAATGAAAGCGCTTCCCAAACCTCTTGGAATAAAATTATCTTTGGTGGATTGAAGTGCCGTTAACATCAATCAAACAAACAACTAGGGCCCGGTTAATGAAACTCACACACTGCAAACATAAATCGTGCTTTTCATGATAGACTAAGTGGTGCAACTCTACAGTAGTACTGACACATATACAGCTTAGAATTTCCACTTTATTTGATCAGAGAAATCTAATATCCATATTGTCAATAGTTTCCAAACTTCACCAATTCATATGTTGATATTGCTTTCAGTAGATGAGATACTGCTAACATGGTATAAGTAAATCATTATAACGCTAGAAAAGGAATATATATTAAAAACTAAATAACGTACTTAATAAATCTAAGTCAGTAAGTAGATAAATAAGATAAGATCATTTCTATTGAGTTTAATTTTCACTATGTGCCTTAATCTTCTGATCTTGAGCCTCAACACAATGAAGTAAATAGCTACATCGGATACTCAGATAGACAGTGAGTTGATATTTTCACAGGTTTTCCTGTAAATCTTTCACACACAGATACAAAGGATAAAATCAGATTTATCTTATGTTTGCCTTGGTCGACCTCTAAGAATATTAATAACACCATCGTCACGTGATAGGCTGCTATCTGTACGATAGCGCGGCCACCACCGACCACACAATGCGACAGCAGGACCCTTATATATATATATATGTTGAATATGGTGGCGAAATTTTCTTTCATGATATTCTAGTAATGGACTTATTGGCACAGTCTTCTAAATAAAAGCTTTTATTTTTATCGTTTCGTTTCGTTTCAAACCATGACAGAATGTAGAGCTGAGATCCTGGGGAAATGTGCGGGAAAGATTAGAGCAGACAAGCCATTTTGGTTTGTATTGCCATTTATTGCAATTTCTTTAGAAAAAAAAATCTGGAGTGCACTTACAGCTGATTCCATGAGGAGAGAGAGAGAGACAAAGAGAGAGAGAGATAATGGAAGTATGTCTACGGGAAAAATATAGCTCTAATAATTATCAAAAAAGACATGTCAACAGCTAGTGTCTTATTCTGTATCATAGTGTTTTCTTACGGAATTTTATTGCATTTTCAAAACCAATTACAATTTTGGCTTAATACCCAAGCACTTCTCACGGTTCTGGTGAAAAGAGGAACGAGGAAATTAATTTGAAGAAATTAGGAGACGCATTTAACACAACGGTTATAGTAATGGAAAATGGAATCGGCGTCCCGATTTCAAATCGTGGCGGAGATTGTTGCGTTTCATTTCATTCAGAGAGGCCTAATTCATATGTTCCAAATCAAACCACTGGTAGAGTGTAGTCTTGACTGGTTTCTTTAGCCTTGATTTTGCAACCAGTCTCGAAGGAAAGCTCAATTCAAACCAACTTAACTCCTTTAAAAAAAATTATGTTCTGTCACATATGATCTTTGCGGAGGGGTTGGGTAAATGTGTACATTGACGAAGAAATACAAGATACGAGACAAATTTGCGTTATTTACGACTTATTATTTCAAAAAATATTCATAATTGAAAAAATTTAGTTTAAATAAAAATAAAAAACAATCAACAAACAAAAATCTATGGAACATGAAAGTGACGGTGATACCAGCTGAAATTGATGCAGGGACTGGAGGTCTTGAAAATTAGAGGACGAATGGAGACCATCGAAATTACAGGATAGTTAAGATCAGCAAGAATATTGAGAAAAGTCCTGGAGGTTTCAGAATACTTGCTGTTACTGATACTCCAGTGAATAACCATCAACTAACGCTGGTATGAAAAACTCTTAGAAAAGTAAAATAATAAAAAGGTTAATATATAATAAAAGACCGAAATAAAATAATGATATAATATAATATAGTAAAAAGTAAAGTTGGCGACCGTAGTCGAGGGTGACCCAAAGGCTCCCTTTTCAATAGCTACTACATGGAGGTGTAGGGCAGGGCGCTACTCCTTTCCCTGGTATATGATATTATAATATATGAAATAATGAAATGTAATATAAAATAATAACATGTTATATAAGGAATACTTTTTGATGAGCACATCAAAGTTTAACCCCTTTGAAAGAATCTAAGTAAAAGACTTTATATCCAAATCTCGTGACACAGTGGCTAATATGCTGGACTGCGGACACGTAATAAGCGAGTTCAAATTCCAGTCAAGCTTTTACGTTCCCTTTCGGACTTATACCCTTCGAAAAAGAATGAATCCATTCCCCTTCAATCTATGGGTTAAATATTATTACTGCTGTTCTACAATGATGGCTTTTGCATTAAATAAGACATACAGGTTTATATGCCATTGAAGTCAAAGAAAGAACTGCCATATCTCCCTCACCAGCTGTAGGTTAAATAGTATCCTGTTCTTCTACAAGGATTGATTTGGTATTAAATAACCCACGAAGGTCGATATGCCATTAAACAAAGAAACCGAATAGAAATCCTGTATAAGGCTGTTAATGACCCAGTGGAAAAGGCATGAACCGATATATTCATAACCCAGCGCATGTTCTTTTTATATTATGCCAAAATCATTACCAGTCACAACCTACGGGGAGTTGGGAGCAAGGTGGAACACTACCATTCTCTTTGAACGTTCATTTACCTCTGATTTATTTTTTCAAACTATTTTCTGAACTTTAGAATAGTTTTGGTCAAATGATTGAAAACTATTTACTCATCGTCATCGTCTCAAAATAAACCCTGGGATCACTTCCTGTCACTCAAATTTTTAACTCACATAATCTTTCCAGTGTTTATAACTTTTAAACTTATTTATTGCAATAATAATAGATTTCACAAACTGCTATACTTGATGGCATTTGTGCTCAGTGACTTCGGTTGGCCATGTTACACTTATCGTGTAAATTACGATTCAATGTGGGGGTCAAAAGTGTTTAGTTATCGGGTTGACTTTATAACATTCTACATTCAATCAATAATGACAGCTCATCAGCAAGTTGAATATGTGTCAATGACCTTGACACGTCTAAAGTTCCACTTTTCATCACTAAAACGTTTCCTTACCTTGAGAGCATGAGTCAAAATTTTAGCAAAGGAAAATAGTTAAAACTAAGAGATCAAAAGACTGAAATAGAGAGGCGGCTTTTTGCCATTTGCCTCGATCAACGGATATACAATCGGGAAAATGTCAAATTCACTTTTTATTATATCTTTGTTTTTGGAGGGAGAAAGGTAGATAGTTACGTTTATTTCAACTTTAGATAAAGAATAGAATTTCCATCAGCTTCTTAAAAAAACGATTTAAGTTGCCTGACAGAAAAGTCGATCGAAATAATGGGAGTTGCTTTGTTCTTTCTTATTGAAACCTGTCTATATATATATATATATATATATATATATATATATAAATAAGAGAGAGAGAGAGAGCGCTTCACTTGGGGAACGTTTCTACTTAAATTCTTACACACTATATACCCTTACCGACAAAACTGACTGATTTTAACGGTAGGTCAACTACACTATGCAAAAGCTTGAGGAATCACGTTCATGTGTATATTTTTGTGCAGTCGATTTCATACGATATATATCTTAATTTACTGTTTCTTTCTAATTAGATTCTTACCAAAAATGTCTTTCGATGGATCCCAATTTCTATATCATCAAATCTTTAAACTTTTCTTTTCTTGAAAGATAATAGTCAATGAAGTGGCCTGTGATATTAGCGGTTATTTATGCTCTCAGGCCGCATAGGAGACTTTGAAATATTTGATATTGTTTTCGCGATTTTTGTCCGTTGGTGTAAATAAGATGTAAAAAAAATTATAAAAAACATTGTGAGCCTTAAAAATTGAGGTCTTTATTTCACTATCAGTGTGTGGACAATCAAACATTAAAACACTGAATATAGTTTGCAGCGATGTAAGGATTGGGAGCGGAGTTTTTTTGTTTTTTTTTTTTAACTAAAGTTTCTCATGAAGACTTGGTTTTACCCTGTAGATTTCAATATATAAAACACCGCTTTGGAAACAAATTTGAAAAAAATAAAAAAATCATAAAAATAAACTATTTTTAGAAATGAAAAAAATCTTTTCTAGGATGTATGACTATATATTTAAAAAAAAAATCCGATATGAGCTATGGTACAAAAACATCCTATATGATAGTGGAGAAGAATATCTCGTGAGTTGATGGAGACATTAGCTTGGAAAGTGGTTCTGAATGAAATCATCTGGAGGTTGCAGGTTCACTCCTTACAATAGGTAGGAAGAAATTATTGCTAAATCTTATCCCTTGTACCCGGTCATGGTTAACAATTGCTAACAGTCTACTCCTGTTGTTCAAATAAAGGGTTCAGTTCGAGATTCTGTGCGGACTCATGAGTTCAACATATAACACATGAAGAAGGCCAAAGGACATATTGGCTGAAACATTGTGTGTATAACAATGAAGATGAGGTCAATAGTCTCAATATTCTAAGTAACAACAATTACCAAACTTCATCTCAGAAATGTCGACAAATAATATACAATTACGGTTATTTTAATGGCATATCAAACTTCGTGGGTTATTTAGTAGCATAATAGTAGTGATATTCTTTCTAGATACTGGTTAAATAATAAGGAGGTTCATACTTTTCCAAAGCGTATGATTCCAAAAGCTAAGGTAATAGGTTGACTGAATTTTGGACGCCTGGGCCACTAAACCAGAGACACTCCCTAAGGAGCATAGGAGAGGAAGACAAACTTTTCAATTGATTGGTAAACCCTGATTCAGTTTTAAAGAATCAGCTAGAAGTAAGAACTAAATTGTAAATCGCAAAGATGCCAAAAAAGAATTCAGGTGCAAGAAAACAGGTCAAGAGAGAACGGTTAGGGCAGAAAAGGATTCGAACTGCCCACATCGAAAGACTGGTAACTTTCCAATGGAATGTGACAAATGTCGGACACTGCGGAAGTATAGGACATTCTTATCCCTTTTTTTTTCAAACATAATTGCCAACTCGACTGCACGAGTAGGATGCGACAGAAAGTCTATTTTTAAATACAGTTTTTGCCCAGTCGGCTGGGGCTGTAGAATACACTGACAGCACCTCTGGAGAGGGGTAAGACCCCTCCACCACCACCAATGAGTGTCCTGGATATAACACTAAACAGTCTGATGGTGAGGTCCCAGTAATGCTGGGGTTTTGGCGAATACGGAGCACCCCTTCATTGCCATTGCTTCCAGGTCCACTGGCCCGGAATGGTAGCAACAGATAGGGCCCTATCTATGAGTTAAATAGAACAAACGGCATACTTATGCTAAACTGAATTGTTTGATTAAACTGAATCGCTTGAAATAGAAATGTCTTTGACAATTAAACCGTGAGCTTATGCTAAACTGAATTATTTGAAATAGAACTGTTTTTGACATTGAAACTGTATTTACAATAAAATGAATTGTTTAATATAGAACTGTTTTGAATATTAACTGTGTGTAAACAAAATCGGTACTTATACTAAATTGACTGCGTACTTATGCTAAACTGAATTGCTTGAAATTCAACTGTTTTGACATTGAAACTGTACTTATAGTAAACTGAATTGTTATATATACTTGCTTGAATAGTTTGTAATATAAATGTTTTGACTATTAAACTGTGTACTCATGCTAAACTGAATTGTTTTAAATAGAACTGATTATTTACCTAAAAATGTATTTGGCGTTAAATAACCTACAAAAGGTTGATATGCCATGAAACCCAACAAACCAATTAAATAGAGCTTAACAGGTTTCAATTAAAAATTTTCCTTCTCCAAAAGTTGACAAACCAAGGTTAAAGAGCCGAGTCTGCCCAGCTATTTAGCTATAGCTGAAGGAAGAATAGTTGGGTTCACACCTTTCCTCTAAGGAATTAGTGTATGGGAAATGTAAACAGTGTCATCCACGATTTGCTACGACGGTAACCATTACACCATGAACGCCTCATATGTGTGTGTGTGTGTGTGTGATAAAAAAGCATTTGTTAATAAAACTAAGTGCCTTAAGTACGCATTCGGTTCTCTCATCATCCATGATAATATTGATGCTCCTATTTAGAAGACGCTGCTAGCGTAACCGGTAGCATCAAAGGAAGTGGACTCGGCTACCCGAGTTCAAATCCTGAACGAACCTATTTGCATTTCACATAGCCTTAATACCGTTGGGAAGGGTATGGATTCTCCCTCCAGCTACTTGTAAATTGCAGGGTAGACTGTGATTCTTAAACTTAGCTGTGCCTACACGAAAGGGCCAAGTTACACGACCAGTTAAGATACTGAGTGAGGAACTTAATTTAACATGTCATAGTTATCGCCTCGAATTTGGATGATTAAATAGATTGTTCAGTGCGGATTCAGACCCCACAATATTATCATTAACCAGCAACTTGGGCCAAAACATATTTTGTTCATTAAGTTGGAGGATTTTAAGTGTCTTGCATTAATGTAAAGGAACAACAAACATGCGGTTGGAAATTGAATTACCATGACCAGAAAAAGATTATATGGCCGCGCAATTACCATGACTAGTTGATTTGGCGCCACTTTTGTGCGATATGAACTGGTGGCTCAGTTGTAGAGTTTCAGCACTGCATTCTGTGGTCGCTGATTCGATCTCCAGTGTTGGAGATTACGGTATACACTGCTGATGTGACCTAATAAGGTCAAAACAACTGTCCAGTGTTCCCGTAGTTCAGATTTTCTGGTCATGGTAATTCAATTCATAAATTTAATTCCTCTACTTAAAATCAAAAATATGTCAAAACATGCGGTTATTTCGGGATTTTTTTTTCATACGTTAGCTTATATTACAAGTCTGTTTTTGTATTTTAATGTTATATTAATTTTTGAGGTCGAGGATATCATGGGTTTCTTTTTTTTATAGCCTCATTTCAAATGTAGCAATAATGCTGGTTAGCGTTTATTTTTTTTCGGATGTTTGATGAGCACGGTAAGGGATTGAATGAATAGGTGGTAATTAACCCTTTTGTCACTCAGGCTCGAACTTGCTTTTGTCCAAATGTTTTAAAAGATATTCCGATGATATCGTGATAAGATGTAACCAAAAAGAGGTATTTAAGTTTTTGTTTTTTTTCTGTTAAATAGCATATCGAACTTCCGTTGTTATTTAATGCGAAAGGCGTTCTTGTAGAAGAACAACGCGGATACTATCTAATCCAGAGCAGGGTAGATAAAGAGATTTAAGACCTTTTCGAAGTGTATTAATTCAAAAGTAAATAATTGCACAAATAAATCTCGAACTCGCTAACTTCGAGGCTGAAGTCAGCGCTTTAGTCATCAAGCTGAGGGGGAGACTGAAAAAGACTTATCTCCCTTGTTTTTCTTTCTATGAAAACTAAAATTTTTGTTTAATCACACGAATCATATTTATTTACTGAGTCGACCATAAGTAAGAATCCCCTAGCAATCTTTTAATTAAAATTCAATGTCTTGGAAACTGAGAATGCAAGGGTTTTATTTTTTTTCTCGTAAAATATTATATAGTCAAAATGGATATTGTTAGTTATTATCACAAATTTTATAGTACTGAAACTTAAGACGGATAATCATCTTATTGTAAATACACATCTTAGATATTTTTATGCAATGTTATTTTTTTGTCTCATATGTTCCAAATTAATTTTTGTCTCATATATTCTAATTTTATTTTTTGATTCCTGGAGTTCAAATTTTATTTTTTTGATTCCTGGTGTTCCAAATTTTATTTTTTGATTTCTAGTGTTCCAAATTTTATTTATTGATTTCTGGTGTTCCAAATTTTATTTTTTGATTCCTGGAGTTCGTTAGAATTTTTTTTTTGCTTCATATTATGCAATTTTAATTTGTTTTACGTGTTCCAATTTTATTTTTTGATTCCTGGAGTTCAAATTTTATTTAGGACTTTTTAATTTAAACAGTACTTTTAGAATCTGCAAGTATTTTTTAATGAAAAAAATAAATAAAAATCTGATTTTCTGAACTTTTTTTCTGTATATAGAAATTCTCGACTATATCTTCGTAAATTTTAGCTTAGAGGAAGTACTAATGAAAGAGAAAAAAAAGCTCAAGCGCAAACATACACACAGACACACACACATATATATATATATATATATATATATATGATACAAATGTAGACATATGCATGTGTATACATATACCCTCAGGCATAATTACACATATATATGTATGTTCAGGCATACATATATACAAACACATTCCCACACATAGGTAGGTAGGTATATATATATATTTCTTTGGAAATGGGACTTGTCGAAATGAGATCTAATCCTGGACAAGAGTATTTACAATTTACTTCACGCTAATGACTTAGTTCTCGACAGTTTCGAGTTAATAGCAAGAGAGATTGGGGTCTTTAACCTTGGTGATTTCATTGGTCTAACCGAAGGAAAGACTGGGTTCAAAAACACGTGACAATACAAGGCTAACAACTCAAACCCATAAAAAAATTAACCCAGTCAGCTAGAGGTATAGAATACGCCGATTGCAGATGGGTAAGTCCCTCCCTCCAATGATTGCCTTCGATATTACACAAAATAATCTGATAGTGAGATTACAGTAATGCTGGAACTTTGCAGAATGCCGAGTATACCTTCATTGTCATCGCTCTCAGGTCCTTTCTGGTCCAATGTGGTTGCACCTGATAGGGCCCTATCTTTGGGGCAAATACAACTGTTTGACATTTAAACTGAGAGCAAGCAAATGCTTTATGCTAAATTGAATTCTAAGAAATAGAACTGTGTGATCATTTAACTGTTTAAACAAATGGCAGATATTTGATTGAGTTGTTAGTGCTATATTGCAATACATGAAACCACTTAAATTTTTTCAATTTTGATAAATTGAATTATTAAAAATGAAACTGATCATTTTACTGTGTGTATCTACAAAATGTATTTACAAATCAAATTTATATATATATATATATATATATATATATATATATATATAGCATTAAATAACCAACAATGTTTTATATGCCTTAAAACAAAACCTAACAAAACTCATATGTATTAACAGGATTTGGCTTTAAATAACCAACAATGTTTGAGATGCCATAAAACCTAAACAAACCATCAAAAGATACATAAATCTCCAAGAAAAAGAACGGCGAGTACTACAACAGATTTCCTATTTCATCTTCTCACGACTCCTTCCCTTTCGTAGAAATCGTTAGAAAAAAAAAGAGAGATACAAACAAAAATAATTCCGAAAAACATCTTGCCAGTTGATATCCGCTGATTATCCCGAAAGACAGATTTATCAGTTGTTTGGCAAGTATAAAAGACATTGAATAAAATGCCTTCAGTCAAAAGAGAGCGCATAAAAAGAGACAAAAGGACTCATTACCCTAGGTAGGCTAATTTTTCATTGACATTAAATGGTTGGATACATTTTGGACAGGGTTTGCATAGCATCTCTTTCACTTGCCTCTCTCACTTATAACTATACGCTTAAATATCTAGGGTTATGTTCAAGCATCTTAATAGTTTTTTTGTTTTGTTTCTTTTTTTCCGCTAAAGATTCTCACACTGCAGAGAATAATTAGATATTTTATGTCTGCCTCGACGACCAGGACGATATATCTTATTCATAGTGAATAAAAAAATAACTTATCTTGTAAGTTAACTCAATTAAGGGTACATTAAACGTATCTTAACAATATCGGTGCGAGAAAGATAAAATCTCAACGTGATAATAAATAAGATTATTGATGATTATTCATTGAGAGTGGTAATTCTGTTATTTTACTTGTCAGTGTATGTCTGGTTTTTTGTATTTTGGTCTGTCTTTGTGTCATTGGTCTACTTTTCTATTGAGATTTATATGAAACACTTGAACAGAATCTAAGGGAGATGATTAGCATTCACTGATAATTAATTTATACTCCCTTAAACTTGAAAAAAAAATCATTTGCCCCTTCGACTATTCGTTATTTTACAAACATTCAATATTTTATAACTATATTTTTTCCCTAACTTCAACCACCTTCATTTTTTTTTTTGACAACTCACCTTTTTTCCTTTCCTTCTTCGACCCTCTTTTCCGCCTACATTCCATGACTACCTTTCTTTTCGCGTCTATCTTTTGCTCCCTTTTTCTCTTGGCTCCCCTTTTCGTGTATCTTTTCCCCTCTTTTCTCTTGGCTCCTCTTTTCGTGTATCTTTTCCCCTCTTTTCTCTTGGCATTCCCTTTTCGTGCATCTTTTCCCCTCTTTTCTCTTGGCTCCTCTTTTCGTGTATCTTTTCCCCTCTTTTCTGTTGGCATTCCTTTTCATGCATCTTTTCCCCTCTTTTCTCTTGGCTCCCCTTTCCGTGCATCTTTTCCTCTCTTTTCTCTTGGCTCCCAATTTCGTGCATCTTTTCACTTGGCTCCCCTTTTCGTGCATCTTTTCCTCTCTTTTCCTCTTGGCTCCCCTTTTCGTGCATCTTTTCCTCTCTTTTCCTTTTGGCTCCCCTTTTCGTGCATCTTTTCCTCTCTTTTCCTCTTGGCTCCCCTTTTCGTGCATCTTTTCCTCTCGGCTCCCCTTTTCGTGCATCTTTTCCCCTCTTTTCCTCTCGGCTCCCCTTTTCGTGCATCTTTTCCTCTCGGCTCCCCTTTTCGTGCATCTTTTCCCTCTTTTCCTCTTGACATTCCGTTTTTCAGTCTATCTTCTCGCTCCTCTTCACCCTCCCTCTCTCTTCGCGTCTTTTTCTTCCCCGCCCCTTTCTTCCTCTTTTCGTGTCTTTTTCCTCCCCATCTTCCTCCTCTCTCGACTCTCCCTTCCTGCGTCTATCTTTTCTTATTGCTCTGATAACCTTTCCCGCCGAGTTTCCTCGACTTCATTTTCCACCGACACATCTACTTCACACTACTGAAATCTAAGCCTCTTGCTTACCTTCACAATCAATACCTACCCTTTCTTTTCCTCTTTCCTTCCCCTATCTCTGAAGGTCTCAGCACTTACCTTCTCTCTACCTGTCAAAACTTGTCCATCTATCTGCCTCCACCATTTAATTTTCATAAAGTCTGTTCTTATTTATGGGCTTGTGACAAGGTGGATTCCACTTTGAAACAGAAATAATCGTGTCCTGCGTATGATACTAAAATAGATCTAGATTGATAGGGTTTCATAGCATATCAACCTTTGAAGGTTATTTAATGCCAAATCCATTTTTATATGAATAATCAGTTTTATTTCAAATAATACAGTTTGATATTAGTACAAAGTTTAATTGTCAAAAACACTTCTATTTGAAGCTATTCCGTTTAGTCAAACAGTTCTAATTCAAACAATTCAGTTTGGCGTAAGTACAGTTTCAATGTCAAAAACAGTTCTATATAAAACAATTCAGTTAAGCACAAGTACGCCGTTAAAATATCAAAACTTCTATTTCAAGCAATTTAGTTAAACATAATTACGCGGATAAGTTCTATTTAACCCATAGATAGGGCCCTATCAGGTGCTACCACTTCGAGCCTGAGTGGACCTTGGAGTGATGGCAATGAAAGAGTGCTCCACATTCCACTGGATCCTCACTATCAGACTGTTTAGTGTCATATCCGACGGAGCAGAGTCTGAATAACACTTATCAAGCCACTGCTTTGCTTGAACAGTATTTCCCCTTCCCATCAGAAATCAATGCTTTATCAACACACGAAATTCAGATTTTTCCATTGTTTTGAAAATTTTAGACAGTAGCTTAAACTCAATTAACTAATTTGTGAACTAATAATTTGAGTGGGCTAAAATTTTGGCATGTGCCATTTAAAGCTTAGTACTTTATAAAAGTCATATGACTTTTTTATTAGTGGCGCCATCTACAATTTTGACACAAGGCTAATTGAGTGATATGTTAAATGGTTTTAAGTATTGATATGTAACTGTAACCAGCTAACACTAGTCATTTGTTTTTACACACACAATATAATGATTTGTAAGTCAATATTTTGTAGTTAATTTCATTTTTAAATGAGTTACAATTAATTTGTCTGCACAGTAGTATTGTTCTTCTTTCTACATAGTTAAATGGATTCAATTATTGCCATCTAACATTAACATTGCATGGTGCCTGAGGCGTTCTTTTTTAAGGGAATGTCGACGGGACTTCGAGGCATTTATGGAGCCGCAGTATTCAGAAGTGAAATGGTTAAAAGTATTATTTATTTAACACTAATTCTATTCAACATTATTCATTCATTTGCGCACATTCAAATAATTACAAGTATTCAATTCAGGCACACAGTGAAACTGTTTCAAGTATTGCTATTTAACACTAATAATTTTATTCAACATTACTCATTCATTGGCACACAATGGGTTCAGATATTGCTATCTAGCACCAATAGTTTTATTTGAATACAGTTTCAAGCATCACTATGTAGTACCAACAATTTAACGTCTGTCATTTGTTTGCACAGAGTCCATTTGATTCATAGATAGAGTCCTAGCAGGTACTACCACTCCGGGTCAAGGTGGACCTGAGGGTAATGGCACCGAAAGGATACTGTACATTCCCCAGAAGTCCAGAATTAGAGCCTCACATCCCACACACTCGTTTCGTGGAGGGTCTTAGCAGAGATTTGGTGGGCGCCAATAAACTGAGAGAGAGAGAGACTCCCTGCTATCAGCATTACTATTTAATATCTTGAAGGTAAAATGGTTTAAAAAGGTATTTTCTTTAGTTTCTTTGGTACACAATCTAATTGTCAAAAACATTTCTATTTCAAGCTTTTCAGTTTAGCGTAAGTATGCAGTTTAGTTCTATTTGACCTATACATCGGTAAGACCCTAGCAGATGCTACCACTCCGGGCCAGAGTGGACCTGAAAACGATTGCAATGAAGGCGTATTCCGCATTCCCCAAAACTCCAGCATTACTGGAACCTCAACATGATATTTAGTGCTAGATCCATAACACTCGTTATGGGAGGGGTCCTACCCCTCTACAGAAAAGCTTTCTGGCCAATTTTTTTTTTATTGTTGACTTGATCTTTTAGAACAGTTTATGAAAAGAAAGATTGTTATTAAATCAACCAACAAGAGTTGATATATACCGACATATATCATCCACTTCATTTTCTCTTTTCTATGACTAGCCACTCCATTAATTCTTTTTCATCGTTTTCCCCTAATATTTTCATCGTTTGATTCATTGATTTTAATAGTATGTAAACCGGTCTTGGGTTATTTCATGATTAGTAGTTAGAGAATCACGTTCATTTTAGTCTTCTGTAGTTGCTTTTTGCATAGGTGCCTGTTAAGCTTATTTTTTTTATTGCATGGCGTCATATCAAATAGAAATAATTTTTTAACAAATCTAATGACACTAAACAATCTGATGGTGAGGCTCCAGTGATGCTGAAGCTTTGGGGAATGCGAAGTACCCATTCAATGCTATCGCTCCTAGGTCAGCCCTGACCCGGAGTCGCAGCGTCTGATTGGATTCTATCCATGGGTTAAATAGAACTAAACCGTAGTTTGGAGAGTTTACTGTTTTTGACATTTAAACTGTGTACTTATGCTAAACTGAATTATCTAAAAAATAACTATTTTTACATTTAACTGTGTATTGCCCAGTCGGCTGGGACTGTAGAAAAAACCGACTGCACCTCTGTAGAGGAGTAAGACCCCCACCACCACCACAATCGAGTGTCCTACATATGGCACAAAACGATCTGATGGTGATGTTCCAGTAATGCTGGAGCTTTGGGGAATTCGGAGCACTCCTTCATTGCCATCGTTCTCGGGTCAATTCTGGTCCGAAGTGGTAGCACCTGATAGGGCCCTATTTATGGACGAAATAGAACAAAACTGCGTGCTCATGCTCAACGAAACTGTTTGACTAAACTGAATAACTGGAAATAGAAATGTTTTGACAATTAACGTGTGTACTTTTAAATTGCTTACTTTTCCTAAATTGTTGGAAAAGAAACTTTTTGTATGCTAAAGTGAATTTTTGAAATAAAACTGATTATTCGTATCAAAATGGATTTGGCATAAAGTTATCTACAAAGGTTGATATGCCATTAAACCCAAACAAAAAAAATATATATAAATTCACCGATCCAAATTTAAATCTTTTCTGATTTCGCATGGGTCAAGAAGACTTTCTCTATCTCTATATTTCTGAGCTGAGGTATTATGTTCTTGAGGACGCATGCCACTGTGGATAAAGGCATTGGTTTGATCCAGTGACATACCCAAAAGAGTTTGAGTTCAATACCTGGTGAAGGCAGTGGAGAACTTTCAGGGGGGAAATTAATGGATAACTGACATTCATTAAACATGGCTCGTGGAACTAGAACCGTCTATCCCGGTGAGCGAAATAAAGGGCTAAGTTCAACATTCCAACAACCTGAAGAAGGCCGGAGCGTACAACGGCCGAAACGTTGTGATAAACATGGCGACAAAGATGAGGACAATAGTAAAAAAAATGTAAATAAAGAATATCTCTTTCATAATGTCTGTGAGATTTGCAATTATTTTGATTGTTAATTTTATACTTGAGATATTAATACGACTCCTTAAAAATCTAAATAAAATCTTAAAACTTAAAGATTCTTTCTTCTTGGAAACATTGCTTTAAATTTTTGCCAATCTGGTGGCTTATAGACATTTCCTTTAATTCTTCTGTATCTCTTTATACTACTCAGCAGTGGAAGTGATGAAAAGCCCATTTCACGTTTTAAAAGCTAGAATAAATAAAGATAGAAAAAAAAAACTTAGAAAGAACTTGGCCGCAACTCACTTGATGTGTTTTCTTGTTGGGCAGACTTCCAAATCTTTTGGCGTCACATTTCTTCTGATTCTTTAAAAGATGAGTGGAGAGTCCTTTGGGTAAATGGACCAACAATTTTCATCTACTTCTTCATTCAAAATGAACTAATGCATCAGAAGTATTTTAGAAGCACGTAGGTTGGCAACTTATGCAATGGCCATGAAATACATTTAAAGAAATGTACACACACACACACACACACACACACACAATATACATGCATATATGCACACACATGCAAACACATATTCAGGAACATACTTATATAAGCATATGCATTCGTGCATATACACATGGTGTAGTCCACCGTGGCGTCCTGGCTAACGTACCGGACTGCGACATCATAGTAACCGAATTTGAACGTTAGTCGCTCTATTGCATTCACTTTAGAGCTAATGCCTAAATGATTTTGGGAAAGTATGACCCCCTTAACCTTCCCCTCACCAGTTATCGGTTAAATAATTTCTTTACTTTTTTCCTGGGAGGAAACACTAGGCATTAAATAACTCACGAAGGTTGATATGCCATTAAACAAAGAAACCAAACCAATTACATACATTTGATGACCGCGTCCTTGATTTCGAATATAGCCGTCACGCGCAAATATATAATACCGGTCTATTGGCTCAATGGTTACGGTGTTCGCTAATGGATCAGGAGACTGCAGTTCAATCCTTGGCCAAGTCATACCAAAGAGTTTTAAAGCCTATCAACCATCAAGGTGATTTAATGTTTGTTTTTTTTTTCAGATTTTATGGCATATCAACCTTTATTGGTTATTTAATGACAAATTCCTTTTTATACAAATAATCAGTTCTATTTTGAACTATTCAGTTTGGTATAAGTATAGATTTTTATTACACACAGGTAAATTTTAAAACAGTTCTATATTAAAAAAATCAGTTGAACGTAAGTTTAGTTTCAATGTCAAAAACAGTTTCGTTTCAAACAATTCAGTTTAACATAAGTAGGCCGTTTAAGTGTAATTACACAGTTTTAATTGTCAAAAACCTTTCTATTTCAAGCTATTCAGTTTAGTCAAACAGTTCTAATTCAAACATTCAGTTTAGCAGAAGTAAACAGTTTAGTTCTATCTAACTCATAGATAGGGTCCTATCAGGTGCTACCATTCCGGACCAGAGTGGACCTGGGAGTGATGGCAATGAAAGGGAGCTCCGCATTTCCCTAAGCCCCAGCATCATTGGAACCTCACCATCAGATTGTTTAATATATCCAGGACCTTAAGGAGGGGGGTCTTACCCTGCAAAGATGCAGTCGGTGTATTCTACAAACCCAGCCGACTGGGCAAACGAAAAACAAAAATGTACTTGATAGCTCCTAGCTTAACACTCATCATTATAAGATGTGGATCAAGAGTAAGAGGAGCAAGTACTTTTTACCTACACCTCTGTGTAGTAGCTATTTAAAAGTGAGCTTTCGGGTCACTGTCAACTAAGGTCGACCAACTTACCTAACTTATGCGTATATATCATGGACGGTAGTTATGCAAATATAACTCAAACTTTCAGACATAAATTAGATGCTAATTAAGAAAGAATAATGTTTTTTTAAGTAATTATTAAGAACAGTAACAGTTTCGGTCCTATATAGAGACAATCTCCGTAATAAGATGCCTTAGAAAAAGCTCACTTTTACAAGAGAAATCGGTTGTACGTGGTGCTTTTAATAAGGTTCAAGATATTTTTGTACTGGCATTTAAAACTGTCAGTATGTTATTGCTATACATCTTTAAAATGACTGACCAATTTATGATTTCAGGTTCAAATGAACAGCTACAGCAGCAATTTGAATACACCCTACTGAAGCCTGGTTGTCACAGCTAGTGAATTTCAAAAATGCAATCTGCACGTGAGGACACTTAGAAAGAATGATATTCAATAAAATTCTGTTTTGAACTTGGAAAAATGCCACAGAAACGTATGTGTTTTTGAGTGGCATAAGAGATTCAAGGAAGGCAGGGAGTCTGTGAGGGATAATGAGAGGTGTGGGAGGAGTAAGGAAGTCAATAGACCAGAGTTGACAGGCCAAAGGGTTAGGGTTACTTTGTCGAGGTTTTAAGCGGGTTCAGGAAGAGATTCCTAGGGAAGAGGCCACCACTCTTGAAATCGGCTCGGTGGCATTTCCACCATGCAAATGCACCAGTCCACAACTCCATCCTTGTCACAGACTATTTTACCAAGATGGACATCAAGACAGTTCTTTACCCTTGCTATAGTCCAGACTTTGCTTCTTGTGACTCTTGGTTATTTCCTTAGCTCAGAGGCTGTCGTTATGAGACAATTAAGGAGATGAAAGAGGCTGTGAGGAAGGTCATTGACACGCTCACACAAGAGAACTTCCAGAAGTTGTTGTAACGGTGCAACAAGTGCATTGCAGCCGGATTAGATTACTTGGAAGAGGACTATAGTTTCATGTGTGCACTATCAATAAAAGTGCCCATACGAAAAAAGTATGGAAACTTATTTAATGATCCTCGTAGATTGATTTTTTTTGTTAACCCGTATGGGGTTATTCTGGTTCGAGATTAGTTATGTGTTTACATTGTAAGTTTATATTTTCCTTTTAGTATAATTTTTTTTTGTACAATGATGAATAACATCAAGTATTCTAAACTAATACAAATAAATTGCCAACATATCTATTTGACCTTAAGATTTACAACCACTCAAGGTCAAAGTGGACCTGAGAGTAATGTCAATGAACTAGAGTCTCACCACCTGATGTAGTTTCGGGTCATACACAGGACACCAGAGAGAAAGAGGTTTTCCTAAGATTAGTTCTTTTAACTATGCTTTCTGAGAAAGAACTCAAAAGGTTTCTATCAATAGCAATTTACATCAACTTCTTAAAATATACTTACCGTTTTATCTTCAAAAGCAAAACAAGCTAGTTTTTAGTATATAAAGAGCATATACGTGCATTACTATATTTTCCATACTTCTTTTTCCTCTAGTTTTAATCCTAATATTATAAACAATAAATATGACAACGCCAGTAAGCTCCGTTGATAAAAGAAGCACTTAAAAGAAGGAAAAAAAAAAAAGAAAAAAAGATTTTTAATCGGTCGAAATGTTTGTCGAAGAATGTGACATTTCATAGATTCAATATCTTGATTTTCCTTTAACCTGTCACGTCTTCAAAGATTTTTTTTTTTTTAGTGTCGAAAGAATTAAAACTGTCAACGCTTAACAAGACTGAATTGTTAGTTCATAAAAGAAATACTCAACAAAACAATATCTTATCTCCGATAAAATAAGTAGGCTGTTCTTTTGACGTCTAAAACCTATTATTGACAGTTTTCTTTAACACTAAGAAAGGTTTCTTGCATTTTAAAATCTTAAGGTGACCCCCTGAAGGAGACAAAGATTTTATGAAGTCTCAATCACCTAACAGTTCTGCGCACGCGCACATGACTTTTTCAAAGAAATTGTGATTTCCTATTTTCAGAATTGCAAAGTCATGTTTTCAAAGGCCGTCAAATTTTGAAAATTGTACTATCATGATACATTCTGGGCAATCTTTAATACCGTACATATTCGTATATAGCACGAATTTCGCAGCCAATTTCTTTTTTACTAAAAAACAGCCAATATAGTTTATGTAAGTAATAATTTACAATTCAAACGTATTGTGAAGACAGACCGGGATTAGACATTAGCTGGAAAATAGCTGGATGGTTTTAAGTAACAAACCAGAATAATACTTAGTAAGCGACTGAATAGAGTTTTTTTTACTCATAAATGGGACCCCAACCGGGACTAACGCTTCGTTTCAGAGTAGACCTGGGAGCAAAGGGAATGAAAGTGTGCTCCACATTCCCTAAAGTCACCGGACTGGTGCCTCACCATCAGAAGCAGTTTCGAGCCAGTCGCAGACACTTTTCTGTAAAGGTGCAGTCGGTGTATTCTACATCCTCAGCTGCCAAGGCTGTCTTCTAGATAAGATCTAAGAGCTTCTCTTTCACATTTAGGGTCACCGAGTTGGGTATTTAAGGAATGGACAAGCAGAGTTCATTCTCGGATCTTTCATCACAGTTCTCATGAATACTTACTATAGCTTAGTAGATATGGTACTAAACCTCATACGATGGTGAGGATCCAGTTCTAGAACTGTCTGGCGTAAAGAGTTAGTTCTTCGTTGCCAGTACTCCCAGGTTCACTCAGATGCAGAGTGATAGTATCTGTTAGGGTCTCATTTAAAGGATCAACAGATCAGTTTGAGATGAATTTAAGTAAATATATTCTCTCTTAAATCATTGATAATGCAACGAAGTATCACGTGTTTACGTGTTTTAAATAATTTAACTACATTTGATTGTTTTATGTTATTATAATTAGATAGGAATACTTGAAAGCATATTATTGTCAGCAAATTTGAAACATTTGATAAGACTATTTAATTGAAGATATATTTGTAAGCCGTATAACTGGTGCCTTGTGGAGTGTTGCCGCCAGGACTTCTTCAATATTGCTCACAACATTCTTGTGTAATTGCCGTCCACCTGCCTCCCACCACGAAAACTATCCAAGTTAGACGAACCAGACATGCAGGACACTGGAGAAGCAGGGACGAGCTCATAAGTGATGTACTCCTATGGACCCCCACATATAGCCGAGTAAAAGCAGGACGACCAGCTCGAACATACATACAGCAGCTATCTGAGGATACGGGATGTAGCCCTGAAGACCTGCCAGAGGCGATGAACGACAAGGAGAAGTGGCGAGAGATGGTCAAGGATATCTGTACGAGCGGCACGACATGATATTTGTATGCAATCGTTCACTATTACAAAGGAATATTTATCTAAAACTAAAAATCTTCGGAAAAATATGCAAAAATCAATTCGGCATCCAATAACCCAAAAAGATTGACATGCCGTAAACTTAACGAACCAGCAATGAATGGTACAATTTCTGTCCCATAATAATCTATACATTTGCTCATAAATCTCATACACTAAAAGTAGACCCTATATTGGGATTGCCGGGAATCTTCGTGTCGTAGTGGCAAACGTGCTGGCTGGTTATAACATTGCAAAAGAGTCCATTGGTTGGTTGGGTATTATGGTATATCAACCTTTGTTGGTTATTTAATGCCAAATCCATTTTTATACAAATAATAGGTTACATTTCAAACAATTCAGTTTAGTATAAGTATAGATTTTGTTTACACACTGTTAAATGGCAAAACTGGTCTATGTCAAACAATTCTATTTCGAGCTATTCAGTTAAGCCTGAGTAAACAGTTTAGTTCCATTTGACCAATAAATAGGGTTTTATAAGATGCTACCACTTCGGGCCAGGGTGAACCTGGAAGCGATAGCAATTAAGGGGTGCTCCACATTCCCCCAAAGCCCCAGCATTACTGAAATCTCACTATCATATTGTTTAGTGTCATATCAAGGACACTTGTTGGGAGTGGATCTTACCCCTCTCCTGAGATGCAGTCGATGTATTCTACAGCCCCAGAGTTCCAACTCTAGTCACGTTATAATATTCAGTTACGGACCAGTACTTTTTCAAAAAGGTATGAACTCTCTTATCCTGAGCTATGATTTTAATAATACCACAACCCTCTTTCTACAACGATGGCTTCGGCTTTAAATAACAAACACAGCTTGATATGTTATTAAAGAAAGAAAACTAACCAAATCGATAATGGAACAGATATGACTGCTATCGAATATTTAGAACTATGTTTTGTTTGAGAGGAAAACAAGCAAAAGACAAATAAGGCGTTTGGGACACCCACTGGAACAGACAAAGTGGGTGGTGGAAGAAAGGGAATGACAAATTTATTAAAAAAATGTTACTTAATTCTAATTGTTTGAAATGAAACGTCATCAAAACAGTCGGAATCATTTGTTTGGACGATCGTATCAGTTTAAGTTTTACATAATTTGGCACATTGAAAATCATTCCAGGAGACATCACGGATATCAAGTGGAGAAGAAAGTCAATATATGAAGACCCAGAGTCAACGAATAAATAATGGAAAGTCCCTATATTCAAGCAATTCAAGACCTTGCCATTTTTCTTCGAATTTTGTTTCCACAATAGTTTGCAGGCATGGGGCGATGTTTTTCTTTAAAATACGATTTGCAATATATATGGAGAGAGAGAGAGAGAGAGAGAGAGAGAGAGAGAGAGAGAGAGAGAGAGAGAGAGTTATCAAGCAGCAAACACTGAAAGATAAGTTTGATTTTCATTTCTCATTTATATGATTGAAGGACATTTCAGAGTCAATGTTATCAGGTGAAAATAGTTTTTAAAAAGGTTTCTCATTGGGAGAGAGACGACGACGACGACGACGAGCGGATAGGGAAAAGAACCACACATAGAAACTGAAGGGAACGGCGATTGTAACGACAAAAGAGGCAAAGGAACGTTCATGATGAAGAGAGGAGTAGGATAAAGCGAGAGGAGGGGAAAATGACTATGATGAAGAGAGATGAGGAACAGAGAAGAGGAAAAACGACCACGAAAACGGACGGCCACAATGAATACAGAAGAGGGAAAAACCGATCGTAGTGAAGAAAGTGGGAAGAAACGACCAATAATATCGAGAGAAAGGAAAAAATGATAATAATGAAGACAAAAGAGCAAAAAAGAAAAAGAAAAACACCGTGAGGAAGAGAAAAAAAAGGAGAAAAAAACGACCGAGAAAAAAAGAAAAGAGATCACGGGGACGAGAAAAAAAACGACCGTGAAGAAAAGAAAAAAGAAAAAAAAACGATCATGGGGACGAGATTAAACCGATCGTGAGGAAGAGAGAAAAAAAACAACAAAAAAAAAAAAAAAAACGATCATGTGGACGAGAAAAAAACCGACCGTGAGGAAAATAAAAATAAAAGAAAAAAACCGACCATGAATAAGAGAAAAAAAAAAAGAAAAAAACGACTTTGAGGAAGAGAGAGAAAAAAAGAAAAAATGACCACTTAGAATAGAAAAAGGTACAATCAAAGAGAGAGGAGGGAAAAACTGACCATAGTGAACAGAGAGAAGGGATAAAATGGCGATGATGAAAAAAAGATGAGGGAGAAAATAAACGACGATGATGAAGAAAGAAAAATGATCCGGATAGAGAAAGAAGGAAAATACACGACCAAAATGATGATTAAAAAGAAACAAAAATATGAATAATGATACTTTCTGTAAAAGGAAAAAGCATTGGGTGTAAAAGCAAAGACAAGCACTAAAATGGAAAAAGTTGTATAGAAAATGTATTACTGATACGATATTAGTTTTCATTTTGGTAAATTTTCAGAATATACAACAGTGAGCCTGATGGTATTTACTTGTAATAAGAAACAACACGTCTTTACAATTTTCAGGCTGAACAACCAAACAAAATAACAAGATTTTCTGCCGGCATGAAATGATATAACTTACCGCTGATCGAATTATATTATTGTGAGGGAAAATCGCGCCATAACAAGAGCCAATCAAACGAAAATACTGAGCCATTTTTTTTTTTGCGGACACTTATTAAAGATGGCAAACTCTAGTCGCTTTGGGGAGAAGGTTGAGATTTTAATAAATCTTTCTGTTGGCCATTTTTGTACTGTTAAGCATCAAACAATTGTAAAGTCTACAAAACAATAATAAAAGTAAAACGTGTGAAAGCTTTGTTGACGATCAAAGTGCTTTCTTATCGGCAGCAATATTAGTCGAAATATCGCCTAATCGAATTGACACGTCTACGGAATTATAGTGAAAGAAAGTCCTTACAATTCATACAAAGATTACTTTTATTGTAATCATCATCATCATCATGTCGTGCAACTAGCACGGATATCCCTGACACTCTCTCGCCACTTCTCCCAATCGTTCATCGCCTCTGTCAGATCTTCAGGTCTACATCCCGTATCCTCACATAGCTGCTGAATGTATGTTCGTGATGGTCGTCCTGCTTTTGCCCGGCCATATGTGGGGTGGGGGTGGGATCTTCATGAAATTACCTCAAAAGAAAATTAATTTCTCTTTCTATATGTACTGGACGATATCAAGACAATAGCAACATAAATATATTGGAATAATGTTCAAAAACATTGAATCTGAATGGATTTAACATATACTCGATCACCCTAAGTCTGTGTATCTTATTTCATGGTAACGCCATGAAATAAGATACACATGGGTAACACAAACATCTAAATCCAGTTGGCTGGGACTGTATAACACACAAACTTTATCTCTGCAACAAAGGTTGATATGCCATTAAACAAAGAAACCAAACCTTTATCTTTGCAGAGTGTAATATAATGGCCGCGGGATTTCGTTTTATATATCTTGTCTTTCTGTTTAGTTAGGCTGAGAACCTTTCGCTTAGTGCATGGGTTAGTTAGGTGCAAACATGGGCGCGGTGTTCACGCGCGAGCGGGGCCGACGTGTCATTCAGAGATGTCACAATAAAAATCCCCGAGAGAGGATGTGACCAGGGATGTAAGTGAAGTCACGCAGCGGAAGCGTGGGTTGAGATTTGAGAAGAGTCAGTCAGCTGAGTTCCTGGCTCGGAAGAGAGACAGTTGAGATTGAGACCTGGGCGAGGCGAGACGAATTTATGTGCTACGCGCGCCGTACGTGTTGGGAGGGGTGCAAATGGAAAAGTCAGCATAGAAAGATTGTGCCTCTCTCCTTATGTCGAAACACCTTTAAACTCAAACGGTAATAAAAAGATTCGTACCTGAACTAAGAAGTCGTAAGTGTTTTTGTGTTTCGGGATTCCTATGTTATCTTTATATGAGTTATGAACATTCTATGTACATTTCACATACTCATGTATGGCTATGTTACAAGAGGAGTAAGACCTCACCCCACCAATGTGCGTCCTGGATATGACTAAACTACCAGATGGCGAGGCTGTTGAACTGGAGCTTTGGGGAATGTGGAGCACCCCTTCATTAGTATTGTTCTCAGGTCCACTCTAACCCGGATTGGTAACACCTGAGAGAGTTTGATCTATGCGTCAAATAGAAGTGTTTGAAAATTTGAACTCTTGGCAAATAAAATTACTTACGTTAAATCGAATTATAAGAAATAGAACTCTTTGACCATATACAGTGCCAAATAAACGTCGACAACACATATTTTTAAAACTATGTCTTACACGGTTAGATTATTGAAACTTTTATTGCTAATAATACATGTTAATCTTTTCGTCAAGCGAGCAGATTAAAAAAAAAATATGAATACCCTACGAAGAGCGATACTGGCAAATACACCTGACCAAGCCGAAACACTTCTGCATAGTTTGGAACGAGCAGCAGCAAGCATAGGCCTCTATGTTAATGCACACAAAACGGAATATATGTGCTATAACCAAACGGGGGACATCTCCACTCTAGAAGGAACCCCACTTAAACTAGTAGACAAATTCACTTACCTAGGAAGCAGCGTCGAATCAACCGAAAAGGACATCGAAACGAGGCTAACGAAAGCATGGACAGCTATCAATAGGCTATCGATTATATGGAAATCAGACCTAACCGATAAAATGAAACGCAGTTTCTTCCAGGCAGCGGTCACATCGATACTGCTATATGGATGCACTACATGGACGCTAACAAAACGGCTGGAGAAGAAACTAGATGGCAATTACACAAGAAGGCTGCGTGCAATCCTGAACAAGTCCTGGCAGCAACACCCCACAAGACACCAACTGTACGGCCACCTGCCCCTATCACGAAAACTATTCAAGTCAGACGAACCAGACATGCAGGACACTGCTGGAGAAGCAGAGATGAACTCATAAGAGATGTACTCTTATGGATCCCCACACATGGCCGCGCAAAAGCAGGGCGACCAGCTCGAACGTACATTCAGCAACTATGTGAGGATACAGGGTGTTGTCCTGAAGACCTACCTAGGGCGATGAACGATAGGGAGGAGTGGCGAGAGAGGGTCAGGGATATCCGTGCTACCAGCACGAGATGATGATGATGATGATTAAAACATGTATTGATATTTCGTAGCGTAACCGTTATTGCTAATTACAGCATGTAGGCGTTTAGAATAGTTGCCTGAAATTTCTTGCATGTTTCTTGGCCAAATCTTTTCCATTCTTTACGACAACATTCTTATAGTCCATGCAGGTTTCTTCTTTGAATTTTCAGTTTCAGCTTTTACCATAAATTTACAATCTGCTAGAGATCTTGATTGATTTGGCAATTTTCGAACGTCTCTTCTAAACTTTGCATTATGTTTAGGATCGTTATCTTGTTCGAAGAAGCAACCTAGCTTCTATCCCTGTGTATCATAGCCAGATACTGATATGCGTGAAACGTACATAGAATGTTCACAACATATATACGTAGAACATAGGAATCCCGAAACACGAAAAACACGTAACGACTTCTTAGTTCAGGTACAAAACTTTTTATTACCTTTGAGTTTAAAGTTTTTTCGACATAAGGAGAGAGGCACTACCTTTCTATGCTGGCTTTTTCATCTGTGCCCCCCACCCCAACACGTGTGGTACCCGCTACAAGGTCACCGCGAGCTAGCGAAAGTCACCCTTCTTCAACCCGCAAGACTCAACTCTTTTTCAAAATCCACAATATCCTCCGCGCGCGCTTCCGGTGCATGACGTCATTCACATCCACTGGTCAACCTTTCTATCTGGGATTTTTATTTTGACATCTGTTAACAACACATCCTCTCCCCGCGCGCGCGTCAACACCTGCACTCAAGTTTGTACCTAACTAACCTATGCACTGAGCTGAAAGGTTCTCAGCCTAACTAAACCCAAAGGCAAGATATATAAAACGAAATCCCTCGACCATTATATTACACCTGTGAATGTGCACACTGAGATAAATTTGAACAAGTCAGCTGGAGTTGT
Source organism: Sepioteuthis lessoniana (assembly GCA_963585895.1). NCBI lineage: Eukaryota > Metazoa > Mollusca > Cephalopoda > Myopsida > Loliginidae > Sepioteuthis > Sepioteuthis lessoniana. The sequence goes on from CAUZXS010000147.1 coordinate 45,862, forward strand.
AGAATACATTGACTGCATCTCTGCAGAGAGGTTAACCCTTCCCAACGAGGGTTATGGATATGACACTAAACAATCTGATGGTGAGGCTTCAGTAACGCTATAGCTTTGGAGAATGCAGATTACCCCTTCATTGCCATTACTCCCTGGTCCACTCTTGCCCGTTGTGGTAGCACCTTATAGGGTCCTATCTATGGGTTAAATAGAACTAAACTGTAAGTTGAATTGTTTAAAAGTAACTGTTTTTACATTTAACTGTGTATTCAAACTGCTTACTAATGGTAGGCTGAATATTTTGAAAGAACTGTTTTGATATGTAACTGTGTATATACAAAAAAATTTTGAAACCTTATCAAAATGATTTAATTTGACGGTAAATTACCCGAAAAGGGTTGATACACTGTAAAACATAACGTACATTTTCCACCAAAACATATTCCTATTATACGTCCCATTCATCTTCCTTTATATTCTTTCAATGTTCCCCACATCTAGTGCACTAAAGCAACCCCAGATTATGAATCAGCCTCCACATTTTACTCTAGGCTTAGCATTCTTCCGTGAATATCCAGAATCCTTTCTCCAGATCTTAGCATTTCTGTCAAAAGTCGCGTACTACGATTCTTCATCCCAGTGCTTTAACCATTACACCACGGGGACAACCCCTGGCTTGTAAGGTAGCAACACTTGATACCACTTAACTGAGTGGAATGAGATGAGCTTAGCCTCGATTAAAAAGGTTGTCAAGAAAAATGTGTTCTGAAATCATTGACGTATTTAATATATATATATATATATGTATAAAGAGGATTCGGTATTAAATAACATACAAAGGTTCATTTAGCATAAAACTCGATCCAACAAATTAGCTGAATACCTGAATAAACCAAAAAATACATTCACAGCAAATTTAAACACCTCTCCCAACCTTGACATAACCGCAAAATGAAAAGCTCATTTAATGTGTCTTGGCAACAGATATATAAAAGGTCAGTTGAAGATACGTGGATACCGGAAAATCACTGCATTTCACTAAATGGATATACTTCATCACCAATGCATTTTCCTTACTCCTCTGATAGCTATATTTGTCTCTGCCTTCCACTCGACAAGACTTGACATAAGGTCTTTTTTTTTTGTAGAGGGGGATGAGCCTCGGCTCGAGTCCTGCACGACCAATGCTGATCATCGGCTCACTGAGTGCAATGTGAGCCAGATGAGCCTTCTGCTAGACTTGGACTCACTCGGTATATTATGTGAGTCCGGCACCTGTGCCAGTTCATTGCTTAAACTCGACCGGAGAGTTTAGAGCTGTGCTGTAGTGTCAGTAACGTCATCGCCCACTTGCTGGTTGCGCAGCCGAAGCTGGGAGCCATTCAGCCAAGAATCTGACATTGATCTCGGCTTTGCGCCTCCGTCCGGCACGAGTGCGAGACAGTGACCACGAACTGGCCCTCACTCCTTTTACAGCATATCAAATCCTTGAAAAACTTTTGACTTGACTTTCTAAAAACTTTAATTACTCAAAAGTTCGTAAAAAAAAAAAAAAAAAAAAAAAAAAAAAAAAATGATAGGGCATATTGGTTGGTTGATTGATTGTTTTGTTTTATGGCATATCAACCTTTTGGGAGCGTATCGGGATATTCCTTTTTATTTATCACTTTCGAAACAATTTGCTCTTTAATGATGATATGTCATGTGAAACTCCGAGTAACGGCGGGGGTACCGCAGGATTCTAACTTGAAAATGTTAGTTTTGAAACTTGTTCTTTTTAGAAAGCATTGAACACTTAACTCGCCTTTTATATATATATATATATATATATATATTATTGAATATTAATCCGAATATACTTCACATAATGGTTTAATATAAAAACCGAAATGTTGAATGTGGCGAATAGTTCAGCAATAAAGAAAATCATCCTTGAATACCTTGTTTTTATTATATATTTGTGTCTCTACATACCATCGGATTCATTTCCATTTTCCCTGATATATCTCCAATAGAAACAGAGATATTTGGCTTTGAAAATGTTATGTACTGTCGCAAGGACTCGCTCCGAATGAAATTTAGAGAGAACCCCGCCACAGATTTTATAAAAATCAGTCATTAAATATTAATAAACATTTTATTACTTATGTTGCAATAATGGAAATTATAATTGAAAAACCTAGTGTTTAGAAAAAAAATGATTTCTTTATATACCTGTCAACTCCATACATTAAAATTTCTGAAAAGAAAATATTTACATGTTTTATAATGACAAATCCCTGGAAATGTATATCTGTAAATTTTATAAAAACGTAGAAAAAATTTACCTTAAATTCTGTAAGAACAACTGCAAGAAACAAATAGTGTCTATTGAGCAAATTTTATATATATATAATTTGCAAAATCCACCGGCCACATATATTGGGGGAGTTCCCAGGGTGTAGTGGTTAACGTGTTGGATTGCGCCATCGTTTTAAGGTCGAACTTCAGTTGGGCTTTTACGTTCATTTTATGATGAATACTTTTAAAAGCCAACTGAAGGTTAAATAGTACGGCTACTGTTTTAGTCAAGGATGATATCTGGAAATTAATAACCCATGAAGATTGATATTCCATTGAACAAAGGAACCTAAACTAACACTGATGCACCCAGAAACGCACACACTTACATATATACACCCACGCTCTTATATACACATACATACAGGGAGACACACACACATATATATATATATATATATCTGCCCACACTCACTCCCTAATATACATACACACACTTTGAGATATATATATATATATATATGTGTGTGTTATATGATTCATAACCGTTTAAAAAATTTACTTCGCAGCTAATGGCTCCTCGTGGCTGAATGGTTAGAGGCATTGGCTTGGCGTTTGAGTCAACTGGGTTTCGATCCCAGCTACGGGAAGCTACTGTCTAGCCACACTGATGAGTTCTGATAGAACGAAACAGATCTGTCTGTGGATGACTATATATATATATATATATATATATATATATATATATATATACATACACACACACATAGATTACAACAACTGTGGCTCTGCAGAAAGGTAAGCCCCACGCCAACTAGTGTCCCATATATTACACTAAATTACTGTGATTCTGGGGCTTTGGGGAATGTGGAGTACCCCTTCATTGCCATCGATCACTGGTTCACTCTGCCCCAGAGTGGAAGCACCTGACAGGACCCTATCAATTGGTTAGATAGAACTAAACTGTATATTTATGCTAAATTCTTTGAATTAGAATTGTTTTGACATTTGACTCTTTTGTAATCAAAAACCATATTTATATTAAACAAAATTGTTTGAATTAGAACTATTTGACTAAACTGACCAGCTTGAAATGTAAATGTTTTTGACAATTAAACTGTACTAATGCTAAACTGAAATGTTGAAATAGTACTTGTTATTTGTATAAAAATGGATTTGGCATTAAATCGCCTAAAAAGTTAATATGCCAGTTAAACCTAAACAACCAACACACACACACACACACACACACGATCTGTGAACACTTGCTTACGAAACATGAATTTAAAAATTTCTTAAAATATTAAAAAAAAAAAAAAAAAAAAAAAAAAATCACGAATTCTTTGATTGAATAATAATTAAAAAAACTGTCATCTTCGAAAAATACAATGGTTAACATGGTCCACTTAAGAGAATTTTGACTAGAATAATGAAACATCTTTGGTCTTAAGTTTAGATCTATAAATGATTAAGAAATAATTTTTGATAACCAGCCTCTGCAAGTTTTCTATATTACAGTCATTCGGAAGAATTGTATTTTTTTCAGCTTTTCCCGGTGAGAAGACATCATTTGTCTGCCCTTTTAATACAAGTAAGTGGGATTTTTTTTTTCATCAAAATTTTTTTAGTTTCATTAATTCCAGAGATTGCCAAGCTTCACCTCTGACGTTTTGAATAAATTTTTTTATCTGTATTTTTGTCATTAAGATTTTTTTTATAGTTTCATTAATTCTAGGCATTGCCAGACTTTATCTCTCAAGTTTCCAACAAAGTTTTTTTTTTAATCTATATTCTTATTCAAATTTTTTAATACTTTGTTATTTCAGACATTGCCAAACTTCACCTCAAATGTTTTGAATAAGATTTATTTTATTAATATTGGAGTTATCTATTTAATTTGTTAAATTCAAAATGATCTATTATTCGATTATGCACACTAAATTAAACCAAATAGTTTATGGTTCTAGTTTGTTCATAATTACTGGTACACATCCAGCTCTTTTAGAAGAAAAAAGAAAACTTTCTTTTTTCTTTCTTCTAGCTTTCTTGATCTATATCTCTGGAGACACCTGTCAGTTTTCGCAATTTCAGGATCTGCAGTTAACAGGTGATTGTGACTGAACAGTGCCTTGACTTCTGACTAATGTTGGGCAACAACCAAATACTTTTTAAAGATATATTTTCCACTACTATATTTCGGGCCAGAAATATTTTCCAAAATCCCGTGAATTAGATTTGAATTAAGTTTCTTCAAAACAAATTCCAAAAGTGCCGAGTTTATCTTCAGTATTTTAAAAACAAGGTGGTTCATTTTCTTGTTGACAGGTCTACTCATCATCAAGACGTAAACTAGAAGTATTTAGTTTACGTCATGATGATGAGGTGCACGTGGTGTTATGGTTATCGTCGTAGGAAATGGACACAGCGACACGAGTTTAAATCCTGGACGACACTGATTGCATTTCACATAGCATTATACCCTTGGGAAATGTATGAATCCAATTATTCTCCCTCTAGCTATGGGTAAATAGTAGGACAGACTAGGTTCTTCAGCCTTAGTGAGGCAACTAGTCTAGGAGAAGGAAAAATCTGAATTCAAACCTGTAAAATTCCGCTTAAAAATTGACCTTGTGTCATATTTCTACCCGAGCGGAGGGGTTGGTAAATAGGGTAAACTAAGCATTGTTTTTAGCAAAAATGTAAACAATATTTACTGTCAGTTTAAGAGGGGTTTCAGTTTTGCGAACATTTTTATGAGTAACTTATTTACGTTAAAAAATAAAAAAATAAATAAAAAAAGGTTTATAAGTTTTGCAATACGTTTAAAAGTTATATCAAATCTCTATGTATTAGACTATGCTTGTGGAAATCCTTATTAAGGGATGTAAGTAAAGCAAATTTGGTGACCTTAGTAGAAGGTAACTCGAAGGCTCCCTTTTCAATAGCCACCATACCGGGGTGTAGAGAAATACTCTACTCCTTTCCCTGGATTGCTCCACTTTACCCTTGATCCATATTTTATAGTGCTTTGTGTTAAGGAATTCGGCATCAAGTGCTACTTTTGGAGTCTCTGGTATGACTCGACCTGGGATTAAATACTGGTCTTCAGGACCTTGGTGAACACTCTGCTCATTAGACCAATGGCCCGGTACAGCTTGTTGGCGTCTCAGTGTTATAGAGCCGCGATGAAGAAGAAACCACAACACTTAGTTATAAAAATATAACTCACAATTTATTCTCGAAAGAGGTCAAAACTTCTGCTGGTGTGAGAGAGACAAACGGAGATGGAGGAAGATGAAGACAGACTGCTATATTGACTGATAATTTTTTTCTTGACCATACCACATAGTGTTATTTTGAAGACCCCAAGAAGCGTTTCTGCTTTTCGGCCTGGTTGTACTCAACAGGAGGCCTGCTGTAGGGTGTACTGTTGAAAGCTGCCCCAGCGGGGCGCCTAGCCAATCGATGGCACGATCCGTGACTGGCCGAATCTCATCTAGCTGAAAGCCGAGACTGACCGTATATTATGTGGGTTTCTTCATACATCATTTCACAACGCCCATACATTTCCGTCCAACCACGTGACTGCTCCCACTTATTTATACAGGTGCGTCCTGTGCAGAGAAACCCCTAGATTGACGGGTCGGTCAAAAGCCATCATGCAACAAGGGTTCCCTTCCAAAAGGAACTTTTCTATTTTTGACTTTCAAGACTGCATAATGTCAGTCAATTTAGCATTTTACGCAGATGTGGGTATTTCAAGTTGTATAATGCTAATCAAGCTGACAATTGTAAGCGAGTTCAAATTGACATTTTTTGTCAAGCTATTTCTCAAGAGTCGTTTCTTTTTGTTTGCTTAATTTTTTTTTTTATACGTAGTCCAATCTAATACGAATAATTTTCTAACATATCTACTTGATTCATAAATAGAGTTCTAACAGCCGTGCAAGAGTGGACCTGAGAGTAATGGCAATGAAGAGGTACTCCATACTCCGCAGATCTCAAAAACAGGAGCAGCAACATAAGTTATACTTAAATGTTTATTCAGGATCCCCCTTTTTTGTGCAGGGGATTAAGTTCCTGGATGAGATACATGTCAGCGAATTCTGATACCTACAGATAGAATGTTCATTTTGAGAATCCACATTTACGATTCAACGGAGAGAAATATGAAGCGTTTTGTTTTGTAATTCTAATTATTAGGGGAAATGTTATATAATTGCGAAAGGATTTTTTTATATTATCATTTTTCGTTTTATATATCTCATCTTTCGGTATAGTTAGGCTTAGAACCTTTCGGCTTAGTGCATGGGTAGGTGCAGGCATTAACGCAGGTGTTCACGCGCTCGCGGAGCGGATGTGACAATCACAGATGTCATAATAAAACCCCCGAATAGGAAATGGGACTGGGGATGTGAATGTCATGCCGGGGTTAGTTGAGATTTGAACTTAGACGGGACGGATTGATTTTCGGAGATCGGCGAGGCCAGGCCAGTTGGGGTCTACGAGATGCGCCGCGGGTTGTTGGTTTAGATGGAACAGTCAACATAGTAAAAATCGTGTCTCTCTCTCCTCGTGTCGAAAACCTAAACTTAAAGAAGGTAATAAAAGTTTCGTACCTGAACCAAGAGAGTAGTCAGTGTTTCGAGTTGAAGCTAGACGGCAATTACACAAGAATGCTGCGAGCAATCTTGAACAAGTCCTGGCGGCAGCACTCAACAAGACACCAACTGCACGGCCACCTTCCTCCTATCACGAAAACTATTCAAGTTAGACGAACCAGACATGCAGGACACTGCTGGAGAAGCAGGGACGAACTCATAAGTGATGTACTCTTATGGACCCCCACACATGACCGTGCAAAAGCAGGACGACCAGCACGAACATACATTCAGCAACTATGTGAGGATATGGGATGCTGTCCGGAAGACCTGCCTGAGGCGATGAACGATAGGGTTATGCATGTGGACGTTTTTACATATTCATATCTTGGTCCTATTTTTGAGTATATTACAGAAAAAACTGGCCCATATAAATACTCAAATACAGTAAATTGTGGATAAAAAAAACAAAACCCTGACGTATAAAGCATATTGGAAATGGCCTTTTATGCATTTTACATACCGCTAATACCCTTGGAAAAGGGTATGCGTTCAGCTATTCTTTCTCCAGCAATGATTAAATAGTAGGGCAGTCTAACTTTTAGCTATCGGGATGGCAACCAGTTTAACCTATTAAACTATGCTTGAAAACTGTGTCACATCCATAGGGCAAAGAAGTTATGCAACTTGTGAAGGAACGGTGTTCTAATGAAATTAACATAATTTCTAACATAAGTTTGTAAGAAAGGAACAGATTAAGTACCGGGTTAGAGAACTGAAAGCGCAATACAATAATTTCAAGGTCTCTAAAATGTACGATTTGGAAATGATTTGCTAAGAATATACAGATAGGAAAGTAGTTTTAAAGTGATAAAAGAATGATGAAACAGACAATATTTTCCTGTCATAATTCCAGCATAAAATATGTCCACTTTTCTTTAGCTAGGATTTTTCCAGTTACTCACATGAAAAAATATGCCAAGAGAAATTGGATATCTTATTAGTTTTTCCTTTTTTTTTTTTTTTTTTTTTCATTGTGCAAATTCTCGAATTCTAAACATTCAGTGAATTAGTTTAAAACTACATTTCGACTATATTCATATTTTTTCAAGTTTTGAAAACATACCATACATTGTTTCTTCACTTCAAAGACAAATTGGAGTTGATATGAATAGAAAAACAATGGTGGAAGTTAAGGGAAAGAGAGAGAGGGATGGACGAAAAAGGGGGAAAGGGATGGACGAAAAAGGGGGAAAGACATAGAAAAATGAACGAAAGGGACAAGAGGGGAAAAATGAATGGGAGAATGAAGAAACCTGTGAATGTAGATGGAAAGGATGGGCAGAGAAAGAAGAGAAAAAATAGAGTGGGAGAGAGAAGGGGAGAGAGAAGAGAAAAAATAGTGGGTGAGAGAGAGAGAAGAGAAAAAGAGAGAGAGAGAATAAAAAGAGTGGGAGAGAGAGAGAGAGAATAAAAAGAGTGGGAGAGAGAGAGAGAGAGAGAGTGGGAGAGAGAGAGAGAGAGAGAGAGAAAATAAAAAGAGTGGGGGAGAGAGAGAGAGAGTGAAAAAAGAGTGGGGGAGAGAGAGAGAGAAGAGAAAAAAGAGTGGGGGAGAGAGAGAGAGAAGAGAAAAAAGAGTGGGGGAGAGAGAGAAGAGAAAAAAGAGTGGGAGGGAAGAGAAAAAAAGAGTGGGAGAGAAGAGAAAAAAGAGTGTGAGAGAGAGAGAGAAGAGAAAAAAGAGTGGGAGAGAGAGAGAGAAGAGAAAAAAGAGTGTGAGAGAGAGAGAGAAGAGAAAAAAGAGTGTGAGAGAGAGAGAGAAGAGAAAAAAGAGTGTGTGAGAGAGAGAGAGAGAGAAGAGAAAAAAGAGTGGGAGAGAGAGAGAGAGAAGAGAAAAAAGAGTGGGAGAGAGAGAGAGAGAGAAGAGAAAAAAGAGTGGGAGAGAGAGAGAGAGAAGAGAAAAAAGAGTGGGAGAGAGAGAGAGAGAAGAGAAAAAAGAGTGGGAGAGAGAGAGAGAGAAGAGAAAAAAGAGTGTGTGAGAGAGAGAGAAGAGAAAAAAGAGTGTGTGAGAGAGAGAGAGAAGAGAAAAAAGAGTGGGAGAGAGAGAGAGAAGAGAAAAAAGAGTGGGAGAGAGAAGAGAAAAAAGAGTGGGAGAGAGAAGAGAAAAAAGAGTGGGAGAGAGAAGAGAAAAAAGAGTGGGAGAGAGAAGAGAAAAAAGAGTGGGAGAGAGAAGAGAAAAAAGAGTGGGAGAGAGAAGAGAAAAAAGAGTGGGAGAGAGAAGAGAAAAAAGAGTGGGAGAGAGAAGAGAAAAAAGAGTGGGAGAGAGAAGAGAAAAAAGAGTGGGAGAGAGAGAATAAAAAGAGTGGGAGAGAGAGAATAAAAAGAGTGGGAGAGAGAGAATAAAAAGAGTGGGAGAGAGAGAATAAAAAGAGTGGGAGAGAGAGAATAAAAAGAGTGGGAGAGAGAGAATAAAAAAGAGTGGGAGAGAGAGAATAAAAAAGAGTGGGAGAGAGAGAAAAAAAGAGTGGGAGAGAGAGAATAAAAAGAGTGGGAGAGAGAGAGAGAGAATAAAAAGAGTGAGAGAGAGAGAGAGAGAGAATAAAAAGAGAGAGAGAGAGAGAATAAAAAGAGTGGGAGAGAGAGAGAGAGAGAGAATAAAAAGAGTGGGAGAGAGAGAGAGAGAGAATAAAAAGAGTGGGAGAGAGAGAGAGAGAGAATAAAAAGAGTGGGAGAGAGAGAGAGAGAATAAAAAGAGTGGGAGAGAGAGAGAGAGAATAAAAAGAGTGGGAGAGAGAGAGAGAGAATAAAAAGAGTGGGAGAGAGAGAGAGAGAATAAAAAGAGTGGGAGAGAGAGAGAGAGAATAAAAAGAGTGGGAGAGAGAGAGAGAGAGAATAAAAAGAGTGGGAGAGAGAGAGAGAGAGAATAAAAAGAGTGGGAGAGAGAGAGAGAGAATAAAAAGAGTGGGAGAGAGAGAGAGAGAATAAAAAGAGTGGGAGAGAGAGAGAGAGAATAAAAAGAGTGGGAGAGAGAGAGAGAGAATAAAAAGAGTGGGAGAGAGAGAGAGAGAATAAAAAGAGTGGGAGAGAGAGAGAGAGAATAAAAAGAGTGGGAGAGAGAGAGAGAGAATAAAAAGAGTGGGAGAGAGAGAGAGAGAGAATAAAAAGAGTGGGAGAGAGAGAGAGAGAGAATAAAAAGAGTGAGAGAGAGAGAGAATAAAAAGAGTGAGAGAGAGAGAGAATAAAAAGAGTGAGAGAGAGAGAGAATAAAAAGAGTGAGAGAGAGAGAGAATAAAAAGAGTGGGAGAGAGAGAGAATAAAAAGAGTGGGAGAGAGAGAGAATAAAAAGAGTGAGAGAGAGAATAAAAAAAGTGGGGGAGAGAGAAGAGAGGAAAAATAGAGTGGCGGAGAGAGAAGAGAGGGAAAATAGTGTGGGGGAGAGAGAAGAGAGGGACAATAGAGTGGGGGAGAGAGAAGAGAGGAACAATAGAGTGGGGGAGAGAGAAGAGAGGAACAATAGAGTGGGGGAGAGAGAAGAGAGGAACAATAGAGGGGGAGAGATAGAAGAATTTAATTGAAGATCGAAGGGACGGCTCTGCGAAAGAAGAATGGAGTTGCAGGAGGGAAGGACGAGTAGAGAGATGAGGAAAGGAATGGAAGGAAAAACGAGGAAATTGGCGAGTGGTAGAAGTGGATAGAAATTGAAGGAAGATAGATTGATTTAGTTTGGTTTTAAGTCATATCAACCATTGCAGGTTATTTAATGCCAAATCCTCTTTATAAGGAAGTAAAGTTGGCGACCGTAGTTAAGGGCTACCCAAAAATTCCTTTTCAATAACGACTACACCGAGATGTATGGGAGGTGCCCGTGGTGTAATGGTTATCGTCGCAGGATATGGACACGGCGACACGAGTTCAAATCCTGGATGAGACTGATTGCATTTCATATAGCGCTAATACCCTTGGGAAAGGTATGAATCCAATTATTCTCCCTCCAGCTATGGGTAAATAGTAGGGCAGACTAGGTTCTTTAGCCTTGGTGAGGCAACTAGTCTAGGAGAAGAATTCAAACCTGTTAAACTCCGCTTAAAAATTAACCTTGTGTCATATCCTACCCGAGCGGAGGGGTTGATAAATATGGTAAGGGAGGGCGCTACTCCTTTCCCTGGATTGCTCCACTTTACCCTTGAAACGTACCTTATAATGCTGAGTGTTAGGCAAGGAGGTATGACCCGGCCTGAGATGGAAACCCAGTCATCAGAGTCATTGACGAACGCTATGATTTCTAAACACGTTTTGTAGAAAAAAACTTAACCAGCCTGAATTCATTTTTTTTGCTCACATTTAAATGATTTTACTTATTTCTATCTTATAGAATTCTATTTACTATAAATCATTTGTTTGATCACAGTTAAATGTTTTCAAGTATTGCTATTCAACTCGAAAAATTCAATTTCAAAGAATTCAGTTGAGCTTAAATCAACAAAATTAGTTGCTTCCAAGTATTACTATTTATTACTAACAATCCAATTAAATATCAGTCCAAACAGTTCGTTCTATACCTTTTCCAGTTCAAAATGGGTAATAGTTCAGTTCAAAACGGGAATAGTTCAGTTCAAAACGGGAATAGTTCATTTTAAAATTGGAATATTTCAGTTCAAAATGGAAAAATTATAAGTATAAATATAAAAAATCTTTTATAAATTATTTTAGCAATAAAATTAACATTTTATACTTATAATAATTTTTCCATTTTGAACTGAACTATTCCCGTTTCGAACTGGAAAGGTATATTTAAAACAATTCAGTTTAGCATAGGTACATAGTTTAAACGTCAAACTGTTCTATTTTACTCATAAAATAGGACCGTATCAGGTTTACAACTCCAGTTCCGAGTAGACCTGTAAGCAATAGCAAGGTAGGTTTACTCCATATTCCCCAAAAGCCGAAGCATTACTGGAACCTCACCATTAGATAGTTTAGAGTCGTATTCAAGACACTCGTTGGAGGAGTCTTACCCTTCCGCAGAAATATAGTCGGTGTATTTTATAGATCCAGCCGACAGGGCCTGAAGGAATTTAGATCAAGAGACGGGAGAGAGAGAAGACAGAGAGACGAACGAAAGAGGAAAGTAGCGGAAGGAAGAAGAATGAGGGAAAGAAAGAGAAGGAGAGAAATGATAGACCTCAAGAAGAAAAAAAAAGAAGAGAGGAATTGCAAGTTATAAGAACGAATCTTTCACGTAACATTGAAATGAATTGTTATATTTATTCTATTTGACAATTGTCAACTTCTTATTGGCCCTTACAATAGGAAAAAACTGTATATACAGGGTCCAGTATAATCCACGGGTTCAGGTATCCATTGGGAATCTTGGAGTCTATCTAATGCACAAGGAAAGCTAATGTCAATATAGACTGCCATCAAAATTCATACTCCCTTAGTGTCAGCATGAGAAGATTTGCTGATCATAATTGTAAACTACCCCGAGAAAACTATATGTGTGTGTGTGTGTATGTGTGTGTGTGCGCATTTATTATTTAATCAAACACATTTTTGTCAATATAATTTTTTTTAGATCCTTTCAAGTTTCCTGATAAGTGTCTATGTTTCGGGTTGGAATTGGTTGAGGAATTTACCAAATTTGACCTGGGCGTTTTCGGACCTTTTATCCACCAATTCCAAGCTGAAACCAAGACACATATCAGGAAACTTTAAAACGTCTAAATAAAATTATGTAGACAAAATGTGCCGTTATTATTTAATCAAACAGGCTCAAATGAAAGACTGCTGCCTAACCATATATATATATATATATATATATATATATATATATATCTCACACACACACACAAAACCATATATAATGGATCGTTCGAAATGTCATCCTCATGTCACACTGCTCGCATGGATCTCACTGACCCCTCTAGCCATCCGTCTCTATCGTTCATTGCTCTCGAGATGTCTTCAAGACTACATCCTGTATTGGCACAGAGCTGTTGTATATAGGTTCTAGCTGGCCGTCCTACCTTTACTTGTCCATGTGATGGGGTCCACAAGACTATATTGCTAAAAGTTTCGTACTTCTCAAGCAGTGTCCTGCATGTCTGGTTCGTCAAACTTAGATAGTTTTCGTGATGGGTGGTAGGTGGCCGTGCAGCTGCTGTTTTGTGAGGTGTTGCCTCCAGGATTTTTTTCAATACAGCCCTCAGCATTCTTGTGTAATTGCCGTCATACTTTTTCTTCATACGTTTAGTTAGCGTCCATGTAGTGCATCCACATAGCCACAAAAATAAAAAAAAAAATAAGGAATAAAAAATGAGAGCAGTAATTTGAACAGATATTAGAATAACAACGTATCAGTTGCAAAAACCTTTAGAAGTGTTGAGATAAATTAGGAATTCGAAGAGCCATGATACCCAAGACTGTAATAATGTTCACGTCTTCGAGAGTGCTGAAGAAGGGTTACTTGTTAAGAACGTTTTCTTTTTTAGGAATGCTCCGAAACATAACAGTGTGAACTCACAGTTTTCCACTTTTAACTTAACATAATTAAAAAAAAAAAAAAAAAAAAAAAAAAACACTGAAAATACGTTCTGCTTTGTCATGGAAAGGTCATATACTAAAATACAAAAAAAAAACAAAAAAAAAAAAAACAAACAAAAAACAACCTTTTTCCTATTTTATTTTTGAACGTCGTCTGTTTTTTTAATTTTATTTCTGTCCAAAAATAGGTTCCCATAGTGAACATAACACTCTGGGACGTCATACTTTTTGTATATTTCTTTGTATTCCAGAAAAGATACATTTTAAAAAAATTACCGTGAAACATACTGAGGATGTGTGGAGAAATTTTATCACGGAAACTTTAACAGTAAACACCAGAGCGTGGTGTGACGATAAAAATACCTGAAAGATATTTAACAAAAATCCTCACGTTTTGTGCATATATATATATATAATAAAACTGAAAAATTCAACCGTCAATTCCCTATTATAAATTTATTTCCGCTGTCTACTCAAAAGAAAACGACCTATTCAGATAGCCATCACACAAGGAAGAAAAATTTAAAAAAAATGTTTTTCAATGACTTCTTACTCGTGTGGGAGACAGAAAGACGTGGGCTAGAATGTAATGTCGGCGTCATGTATCCTAAATGTATCTAAAAAAAAATAAATTAATTAAAAAAAAAAAAAAAAAAAAAATCTTACACAACTCATAAAACCCTTGGCAACAAAAATCTTGTCAATGAATTAACTTATTTAAAAAAAAAATATTTATTCAGGAAAATGTATCGATAACAACTATTACAAAAATACAACTCATCTAGTCTTCAGCTAATATCTTTCTCTCTCTCTCTATTATATATACAAAATAATAGCCCTTATGGTAAAAAAACCGGCAAGTGATTTGAAGCTGAAAAAAATCATATATATTGGAAAAAAAAGAAAAAAGTCCAACCTTGTCATACCAATTGAAAAAAAAACAAAAACAAAAAAAAAAAAAAACAAAAACAAAAAAAAAAAAACAAACAAACATGCAATTGGTTAGTCAAAAAAGAAAAAAGAACAAAAAAAACAGCACCGTTAAGGCTGCTAAGCTACAATGCAAAAAGTGCTCAATACTAAGTAGAGCAAAATAGTATCGATAATTACTCAGTGAGTCAGGAACTAACCTACTATAGTTTCGCCTAAGCGGTTCATCGGGGTAACTAATCTCGACTCGGGATTCGGTACCCTGATGAGCCACTTAGGCGAAACTATAGTAGGTTAGTTCCTGACTCACTAAGTAATTATCGATACTATATATATCATATTTATATATGTATAATATATCTCGAAAAAACACATTAAAAATAAAGTAGCAAGTCTCTAAAATTAGTTGACCAGTTCGTATACCTCGACAGCAGTATCACATCTGCTGAAAGCGATGTAGATATAGGGAAGGTGAGAACTGCTATTGAAAAGTTGTTAATCACATGGAAATCTGATCTGATAAAATAAAACGGAATTTCCTCCAAACTGAGGCTGTGTGTACACTACCATATGGATGCACCAATTGAAATAACAAAGTGCATGGAAGAAAAGGCTAGATAGGAACTACTCAAGAATGCTACGTACTATTTTGAACAAACCTTGGAAACAACAAAATAACAGTTGTACAGCAACTTACCTCCCATCATGCAAACCACCAAAATAAGACAGAAAACATGTAGGACATAGCTTGGGAAGTAAAGGCGAATTTATAACTTCGACGGACTACTACATATGGACACATTAGTGTTAGTAGACAAACACATATTTGGATTTTCTTTGTGTGGAAGGTGCATGCAGTCAAGAGGGCATGTCTGGAGCGACGGACGAGAAAGAGATTCAAAGGGCTTTGTGATAACAGCATTGCTTGACTAATATATATATATATATATATATATTAAGCAATAAGAAGATCTGGTTTATTTAAGTCTTCCTTGGCTGGGTGGAATTACTGAGAGATTTGCAAAGAAAATCTCAAACTTTACAGAGTTGCTATTTTTCAACCAATGTACGGTTGGTATTTAACACTCTTTTTATTGTGACATTTATCCGTAAAGATGTTCTTCCTCCTCGTCATAATTCCCTAATTTATTTGTTTAGGTGTTGAGGTTATATGCTAGAATTAAACAGCTAGTCACTACGAAAATACCTAACTTTGTTTGTGGCTCGATTGATAATCTTAGGAATACATACAGGTCTTTAGTTGCAGAAGACCTTTTAAATTATCGTGACTGTGCTGTGAATTTTAGCGTGAATTTGTTCTCTCTACTGAACAAGTCAGTATTAGAGAGAATTTATATTTGTTTTCGGCTGACCGTCTCTCTGTAAACAGAGGGAATGTCTGCTCGGGCATAATATTTATTTGATATTGTCTAATACAATATCTTTTCCCCATCTTTAATATTTCTATGTTTTATTTTTCTTATGAGTGTAAACAATATTTACCTCAACTTAAATCTTTTGAGCAAGGACGAAACATATCAGCTAGGTGGTCAATTTTTTTGTTTGTTTTTAGATTTTTATTCCCATCATGAATAGAACTTCGGGTTTTTTCATTGGCTTAATATATATATATATATATATATATATATATATATATATATATATATATATACTCTCCTACCCCCGTAGGGTTGAGTTCTCTAGCGAATGAAGTAATCATGTTGCCATTAGCGTTTATTGCAAGTCTCTTCATATATGAATTGAGGTCTTGGTAGCCGTTAAACGGATGTATGTAAACAATAGTAATTGTGATTAATAACTGTTTCAAATTTACTTCGTTGCTACTGGTTCCTCGTGGCTGAGGGTTAGAAGCTCGGATTGGCGTTCGAGTCAACCGGGTTTCGATCCCAGCTACGGGAAGCTAGTATGTCTAGCCGCACTGATGAGTTCTGATAGAACGAAACGTATCTGTCTGTGGATGACTATATATATATATATATATATATATATATATTAGTCGGCGGCGGCTGTAGGGTACACCGACTGCTTTTCTGTAGAGGGTTAAGACCTCCAGTGAGTATCCTGGATATAACACTAAAACAATCTAATGATAAGGTTCCTGTAATATTGGAGGTTTGGGGAATGTGGAATACCCCTTCATTGCTATCGCTCCCAGGTCCACTCTGGCCTGGAGTAGTAGCACCTGATATGGTCCTATCTATCGGTTTAATAGAACTAAACTATGTACTTATGCTAAACTGAATTGTTTCAAATAGAACTTGTCT
This sequence comes from Sepioteuthis lessoniana, assembly GCA_963585895.1. Classification (NCBI taxonomy): domain Eukaryota; kingdom Metazoa; phylum Mollusca; class Cephalopoda; order Myopsida; family Loliginidae; genus Sepioteuthis; species Sepioteuthis lessoniana. Next base: position 62,489 of record CAUZXS010000147.1, read on the forward strand.
AAAAATGGATTTGGCATTAATAACCTACAATAGTTGATGTGCTATAAAATCAAAGCTATATATCACGCCCGAGTAGAAAGTGACAGAAGGTCGATTTTTAGAGGAATTTAACTAGTTTGAATTTTTCCTTTTCTTGCATACGTTGCCATACTAATGTTAAAAAAGCTGGTTCTGCTCTACAATATATCGATTACTGGATGCGTACCTTTCCAAAATGAAATGCAAACTGCAGCGTTTGAACTGGGGTCACTCAGTCCACTTTCTTTGACGATAGCTATTACACTATGAGCATCTTCATAAATTTGGGTAAGGTTTTTTTTTTTATGTATCAGCTTGGAAGTATAAATCTTTAAGATGTTTAATATAGGATTAATTTTCTTTCTCCGTAATAGCTGTAATCTTCCATTGAAAATGTTCGCTATCTGAAGAAACAATTCGTACTAACGAGTTGTTGAAATGAATTTATAGTGGCATAATATCTGCTGAGTTTTTCATTGGCCTAGTTGGTTGATTGTTCATCGGGAAACCTGGGTTCAATCCCAGGTCGCGTCATACCAAAGACTTTAAAATGATACTTGATACCTCCTTGCTTAACACTCAGCAATATAAAGTACGTATCAAGGGTAAGGTGGAGCAATCCAGGGAAAGGAGGAGGGCCCTCCCCTATACTTCGGTGTAGTAGCTACTGAAAAGGGCGACTTCTGGTCGCCCTCGACTAAAGGAAGACAACTTTAATTGATATTAATAACATAATTGCTTTGTATGTGTGGTTTTTGAAAAGAAATATATTTTCATATATTAACAGCCATCCATTAAGCACTGTCGGAATATATTGAAAATTATCAAATTCCATATAAATCTAATTTTAGACTTGAGATATATATGACATTGGCATAATGGTTAGAGTATTCGCCAATGACCCAGGGAGACCTGGGTTCCCAGGTCGAGTCATACCAAAGACTCAAAAAAATGGTACTAGATGCTACCTTGCTTAACACACAACAATATAAGGTAATAATCAAGGGTAAAGTGGAGTGACCCAGGGAAAGGAGTAGCACCCTCCCCTACATCTTGGTGTAGTAGCTATCGAAAAGGAAGCCTTCGGATCACCCTCGACAACGGTCGCCAACTTTATTATATATCTAATATAATCTTAAAAAAAAAAAAAAAAAAAAAAAAAAAATTGGTCGTGTGTTGCCTAAGAAAAATGTTCTGTTAAGGCTTTATTTTCTCGATGAGGAGTTGAATTTTTTGGACGCACAGTATATATATATATATATATATATATATATATATATATATAGCATTAATAAAATCAACATTACATAAAGGTGTATGCATAAACATGCATATTATCAAAATTATCATATATAATGCCGTTAATCGTAAACCTCAGTGTGAAACGAGCACTTCAAAAGCAAGACTTGACCTCCGCCATTGACACTTTATCATCTGAACATGTTTGTAACTTCTGTAGTAGGGTCTGTTGGTGCAAAGCTAGGCTTGCGAGTTAAATGAGATCTCATGACAGCAAATTATCGAAGACTCATTTCATTAGTCCTTTGTAAACCTAGCAGCAATCGCCAGGTAACTAGTGTCAAATCTGTGACAACGTATGTGATCTTCAGTTGGTTTGAGAAATCATGAGGGTGCATAGAGGTAATTTACACGGAAAGAACAGCTAATTTATTCCACAAATATGAGAGGGCTTGAAAGGCTATAGTTGGCCTGAGAAGCCACACGTGCTCTCTACGGTACTTAGTGAACGTAGATGATCTTTTGCAATGTTACAGTCACTACACACAATATTATATATATGTACACACACACACACACACACACACACACTTTCTTTGTCCCAGTATACGTACATGAAAAAAAAAAAATAGGTAACTGAGGAAATAGACTCGAAATTATTATAAGTATTAATATTTCCCTTACAAAAATGTATTATATAAACATAACATAAAAGTTAATAATCGAACTTAACAAATGAAAATAAATAAAATAAATAAAAAAGTTAAATTACAATAATTCCAACCGACGGTAAAATTAGTAAAATAAATAAGTAATTAAAAAAACAAAAACAAACGGAAGTTAAATAAAAAGAGGAGGTAACTCTTCATCTCTCTTCCTATCCCTTCCCCCCCCCCGGGTCTATTCTGCTTTATTTTATCCATAAAATCTGAAGAAGTCCTGTTATATTTTTCTTCGTGTTTTTGGTTTTCATCAGAAACGCAAAACAGGATGGAAATAAATTTATAATCCTAAAATAACCGGTCTTTGGTTTTTTCTTTAAAGAAAATATATATATATATATATATATATATATATATATATATATATATATATATATATATATATATATATGTTTGTGTGTGCGATTTCTATTTTCTTCACACAGAGTAATCCAAAAGTGATGGTTTTATTTTGAAGTAAAGTTATTGTTAAAACGTTTCGGTTTCCATCAAAATAAATTTATCTCTTTTGGATTATTTTGTTTTTCTATTTTCTCCGAACTGTCGGTTTCAACTACATTATTTACAACCATATATATCTTTAAGAAAAACAACAAAACCGGTCACATTGGGATTATAAATTTATTTCCATACTCTTATATATTTTTGATATAAATCAGAAACACGAAAAAAAAAATTATCTGGACTTCAGATCTTATGGATAAAATAATTCAGAATAGACACAGGAAAGAAGGGTGGGAGGGGATAGAAGAGGGGTGAAGAATTTTTTCCTCATTTAGCCCACTTCCGTTTTTTTCTTTAATTTTATTGCCGGTTGGAATCATAGTAAATTAATTTTTTCTTTTTTTTTATATTATAATTAATTTTCGACTTAAAACTCCAGATTTAATATCAATTTAGATACCATAACTTTATTTGATAACTTTACGTACAGATACAGTAATACTTACATCAAATTAAATTCAAGATTTAAAATTAAAACTTTTAAAATTTCAATCTTATTTTTGAGCCAATTAATTCACTTGCCCTTTTATTGAATAGCACGTATATATGATATGGTTTCTTTACATTTTTTCTTATTTTATTTTTATACCTTAAATCTCAATTTAATCTTATGTTGTTTTTTTTTAAACATTATCTATGATCAATTTCCTACTGTTTAAATTTAGTCCTATGTCTACATCTAGCTCTTAATTCACATCTCTTATTTAACAATTTTTCAGGGTCTGGGTATATCATTATTCGTATTTTTTCCTCTAGGCATAGATTACATCTACTATCAAAACATTTTGGAGTATTTGACCTTTTTAAAAAACTACTACGAATATATATATATATAAATATATTAGCAGTATTTTATCTTTTAAATGGCTATGATTAGCCAATTATGAGTTTCAATGAAACAAGCACACACACGTGTGTGTGTGTGTGTGTGTGTGTGTGTGTGTGTGTGTGTGTGTGTGTGCGCTTGTTTCATTGAAACTCATAATTGGCTCATCATAGCCATTTTTTTTTTTTACAAGAGCAATGCACTAAAATACACTAATTACAGAATAAAGTAATTTCCGAGTTACAACTGAGTGATAATTTGGTGAGGTTTTTCGTAAGCGCTAAATATCATTTTTAATTATTTTAGCTTCCCGATTTAACGTAGATGATTATGAAATGCTAATTAGAAGGCTTGTCTCCCTCCTACATTGAAGCATCAATATCATCGCAGACCACCGTTACAAAAAGACGAGTCGTCTACGACAATAATAATATCAATTGTAATCCAAGACAAAACACGGAAAAGAAAACTTAGCACCTTAATACGTAGAGCGAAAATTAACAGAAACCAGAACGATTTTAATGTTTTAATACAAAACTAAATCCCCTACACCGAAATTATGGGGCTTTATTTTATTTCATTTTTATTAAAGAAAATGTTTGTTTCAAAATGTTAACCTTTCTTGGTGAGTTTCTCTATAATATGATTTTAAAGTCTCTACTAGTTCAACATCCTTGCCAACTCAGTATTAGTATTTTTTCCATTGTGTCTCTCAAATGTAAGTTCTGCTTTTCTTATAGAAATACTCTCATAGAAAAAGAAATTAATCACCTACGGGAAATTAAGAAATGTGCTGACTGAGATTATAAACATGTTGATCCTTATTGAAATTATACCAAAAAAGTAATTCCCTCAGGATGTTGAATCATCCTATATTATATAGAGAACACGTTCATCTTCAGTAACACGATAGTTCACAACACCTCACGTTGCGGGCCCCATACAACCGATATTACATTTCTTCTTCAAGCATGAACATGTTAGCCTTGTGTCTGATCATATTGAGTTTGACAAAGAGTTTTTATCTTCACTCAATGCCTTTTTTTCCACAGTGTATAAACAATTATTTTCGGTTTGGTCTTTAAGAACATCCCCACCATACTACTTCTAATCAAAAGTAGTTAATAATCTTTTGCTTCGTGATCTTGTTTCTGAAAACTGATATAGCTTCAAAATATTCCCAAAAATCAGAAGGAAAAAAATCGCCTTGTAGAACGCCAAAGCTGTTTCCAATTTACAATGTAATTGGCGTCTTATGGAAGAATTTAGAGAAAACAGACAGACAGAATAAACAATTACAATTTTCAAGAGAATATCACGAACTATGGAAATATCACAAACATCCCAGAGTGGATAATTTCAAATGGACACAAACTTACTTCAAACGATCAGGGTAGACAATAGCATTTGTAATTTATTCGTCGAAAAGATTGTAAATTGAAGGACTGTGATCGTTTGAAATCCACGACGATATGACCGAATTCTATATTTAACATCTCTCACTAGTATAGTTTGAATAGACGACGTGGATTGCTACATCACAAAAAAAAACCCAACAAAAAACAAAACATACTTGAAATCCGTCGATCGTAATTCCTTACCGGGTGACAAAAATAGAAGTGGACAAACACTTATAAAAATATATAGAATTAAATATTTAAAAAACAAAAAAACAATAGAGCAGCTAATCCTTAATTTTCACTGTAACGGATATCGTCATAGAAAATAAAATCGACGACCCGAGCTCAAACCCTGGACGAAGCTACTTTATTTTTTCATTTCACTTTAATAACCTTGTAAAAGGCATGAATTAATTTATTTCCCTCTACGCCAACTGTGGGTAAATAGTGAGACAGGTTGGGCTCTTTAGTCTTGGGTAGAGAATCAGTGAAGAAGGAAAACGCTAAATTCTAACCAACTTGATCCAGCTTAAAAAAGTCACCTTGTGCCACATTCAGTCCGTGGATTTTCTAAGCGAATGTTTATTACATTGCAGGTGGCTCAAAAGATGGTCTCTTGATCTCGATAGCAGAAAGGAACGTCCGACTGATGGTCATATCACTCACTCACACGTTTATATTCAAGATGCTACATTCGCTTTCGGAAAAGACGTAATAGTTATCGTCGTAGTGTTTTATTGACAGGAGACCAACTCAAGTGACAACACCACTTGTTTATAAGAATATAAAACTTCTTTATTCGGAACGTCGTGATGGTTGTGTGTATGAAAAAGAGACACGGAAGACTACTATGGTTGATACCATGTCTTTCGAGCCCTGCTTCTTAGACAGAAAGTTTAATACAGAACAAGTTCCCAGCTCGGGAGCCACTTGCCCCCCGCTCATCTCCGTGCTAACGTGTCGACTTACTGTCCTCTGACTGCTTACTCTTAAAATTTCTGTCATTATAGAATTTTCTGATGATCCCACATTTTTCCTTCTGGCACAATTCACGTGATTCATTTCTACTGTACCCAGGTTAAATAAGATAACTTTATCCTGTTTACGAAATCCACCAGAACCGACAGTCAAAAGTAAATATAAAACAGTTGGAAATGGAATAAGCAATCAGAGTTCAAATCCGGAACATATCTGTTTCACTTCGCACTAATGGCTTTAAGAATATATATATCTTCTCACTCCATCTATGGATAAGTAATAGGGCAAATTGGGTTCTTTACCTCGGTAAGGTAACCTGTCTGGCAGAAAGAAAATTAACTTCAAACCTCTAGTACCCCTTTAATTGGAATCATTTTGAGATGAGGCTTCTTAATCTGAGAATTAATTGTTTTTATTTATTGCAGACTTTTTGTCCTCATCTTGGTAGTATTTGTGTTGTTTCTTCTTTCATTACGTTTCGGCCAAATTTCACCTTTGGCCTTTAATGGTCTTAAATTAAAGACATTTACAAATTCGGTACGGACCCGACTATGGAAGACCAGATAAGGAGAACAAATAATTGGATTTATAAGACAAAAAAATCCATCCTTGATCGCCCTTCGGGACCCGTGGCACAGCGGATAGAGGCGTTGTGTCTCTACGGTGCCAGGTGAGCACTGTCAGAAGATAGCACAGTAATTACTGGGGATACGGTTACAAGACTCAGCATTCCTATCTGAGGTCGCAGTTAATCACCTGAAGAAGGCCAGAGGTGAAATTTGGCCGAAACGTAGTGAAAGAAGAAACAACACAAAAACTATCAAGATGAGGACAAAAAGTCCGCAATAAATACAAAAATTAACTTCAAACCTCTAGTATCCCGTTAAAAATTTACTTTTTGTTACATCCTGTCCGTATTCATTCCCATTCGGACATGTCTCAAAAAAATGATGAGGATTGGCTTCGACCAATAAATGGAGTTAAAGAACTGACCTTTTCATCAATAAGTGGTTGCAACGTTCAGTGCGTGGGTCACTCAAGTCACAACTCTTCCATTTTATCCTTCGAAAGTCCAGTATCAGATCTTCGATTCCATGACTCAAATAACTGACTCTCAAACCAATTAACGAACGGCTACTCGACTTTCATTTTGTCCAGGCTTTTTGCTACGGTGGCCATGACCTTTGACCATTAAACTACACCTCCGTAGTAGCTTGATACACCCGCTGTTCAGAGTGCTGAAGGTGGTAGGAGTCATTACATTACATGTTGTGAGTATGATATGAGCATTTATTTCAACCGGGAATTTAAAGGTAAGTTGTTATTTTATGTTTTTCCCCCCAACTTGCATGCATAAATTGATAGTTTTTATCATTATCGGTCATTGATTTGTGTCAAATATTCGGAAGCAAAAAAAAAGGAGCATTTATGTATTTGATGAAAAAAAAAAAAAAAAAAAAAAAAAAAACATGAAAATGATAGGGATAAAATAACGAATGAATAGATTTATGACCCCCTTTTTAACATACCGTGAAGATATTGTCAGAAGTTGTGGCATATTCTCTATTAGTGTGAGGATATAACTCGTTGGTCAGTCCAGTCAGCGGTGTCGAATTTGTATGAGTAATGAAGACTGTGAAAATGAAATTGCGTTTTTCATTAGGCGTCGACAAGTTTGACTTTAGTAAAAAAAGACAAACAAAAACAAACCTCCACAAAAAGACTAAACAAAACTGATTAAGCTGATACCGACTGCATTAGGAAACACTGCTAAAGTGTCATTATTTCTTGATTGGAAACAATAGCAACGGCTACAGTTTATCTTATATCAATATGGTTGGTTGATTATTATGGCATATCAACCTTTGTAGGTTATATAATGCTTAATCGGTTTTTTATATAAATAATCCGTTTTATTTCAAACAATTCAGTTTAGCATAAATATCGTCAAAAATATTTTTATTTCAGGCTATTCAGAGTTTATTTAAATAATTCTAACTCAGCCAATTCAGTTTATTATAAGTATAGATTTGGTTTTCACCCAGTTAAATGTCAAAACAGTTCTAAATTAAACAATCCAGTTAAGCGTAAGTACAGTTTCAATGTCAAAAACAGTTCCATTTCAAACAATTCAGTTTAACATAAGTACACAGTTTAAATGTGAGTATACAATTAATTGTCAAAAAACATTTCTATTTCAAGCTAATCAGCTTAGTCACAGTTCTAATTCTAACAATTCAGTTTAGCATAAGTATGCAGTTTAGTTCTATTTAACCCATAGAGCCTTATCAGGTGCTACGATTCCGGGGCCAGAGTGGACCTGGGAGCGATGGCAATGAAAGTGTGATCCGCATTCCTCAAAGCTCCAGCATCATTGGAACTTCACCATCAGATTGATGTGTATCATATCCAGGAAATTCATTAGGAGGAGATCTTAACCCACAGTAGAGATGCAGTCGGTGTATTCTACGGTCCCAAAAAACTGGGCAATTATATTAATATAATCAGTAGTTATAAAAGCGTTAGTTATCATCAAAAACATCACGCCATATTTTTTTACGATTTGTCCCAGAACCCATATCCTTTGGATTTGCTGGTTATTGATTCATTTTTTAATGACAAATCTTCGTAGATTATCTAATGCCAGTCATCCTGGGAGTGGTACTATTTATCTCATGGCCAGGGGGATAAATGCTTCATACCGCTTTCAAGGGTATTAGTCCGAAAGGGAACGTTCAAACTCGCTTATTACGATATTGAAGTCAAGCATGTTAGTCACTGTGCTATGGAAATTACTCCTTGCATTCAAATTGTGTGCAGATAGCCAATGCTAATCTTAATGAACAGAAAATATCGGCTATTCTATTATATTTTTTTCCTTCTGCATGGCTTGGAAGAAATATAATTGGAGGTGTTACCGGTAACTGAGTCACGTGTTGGTGCTAGCGAGAGTATTTAGTCGCATTCCCGCTCACCGAGATCCAACATTAACATTGGTATATCGACTGTTACACTAACTAAATAAACGGAAAAAACGCAAGCACAGATATATAGGCCATTTAATGCATAAAACATAAGAAATATTACAATGTACAAACGCGTCCCAAACAGGTGAAATGTATACTTTATTTCATAGGTGAGTTACATATACAAAGGAAATCCAGAATGGTGAAAGGTCTTTCTTGTTTTCGGGCGTTTCGTACTGTGGCTTTATATTTCAATAGAGAGGCGAAATAGAAACGTTATTTGCCGAATGGCGAGAAAAAAAAACTATTTAGTTTACAGAACTAAAATATTTTTTTTAAATAATCTCTTTGAGGATAGGAACGAAAAGAGAAAAAAAAAAGAACAGACAGGTGTAATTTTCTGAAGCCATATTGTTTATCTATTAAATAAAAATAGCTTCTGTATTATCTGTCATTAAATTATTTACTGCTAAGCAAAAACAACTAAGTGAATATACTCTTAGTGGGCTCATTCCAAAGATTTTGCAAGGAGTAAAATTAGGATTCTATATTTATCTCCGGTGAATTAAAAATCTCGTCAGCAATTACGCAAGAATGCTGCGAGCTGTATTGAACAAGTCCTGGAAATAACACCCCACAAAACAGCATCTGTAGGGCCACCAACCGCCCATCATGAAAACTATAAAAGTTATACGGACCAGACATGCGGGACACTGCTGGAGAAGTAAGACGAACTCCGAGGCGATAGATTCCTGTGGACCCTTTCACATGGACGAGCAAAGGTTGGTCGACCAGCTAGAACCTATTTACAACAGCTCTTTGCTGATACAGGATGTAGCCTTGAAGACCTCACAGGAGCGATGGGTGATAGAGACAGGTGGCAAAAGAGAGTCAAGGAGATACGTGTTAGTAACCCGACATGATGATGATAATTAAACTTTATTCGATAATAGATCGCTTGTAGATAGCTAACAAATTGCAATCAACCCGAGGGCCATATGTCAGACAAAGCAAAGCCGAGCAAATACTATTATATATATATATATATATATATATATATATCTTTTAACATTCTTTTGATAAAATGACGATGCTGTTATAGTGATTTTTTTATAAAAGGACCTATGTCAATGAAGATAAAAGATGTAAAAAGTCAAGAAAAATATTACAAACCTTATTGATTAATGAATACAAGATACGAACTGAAACTAGCACTTCTCAGTCGCCATCAATTATTGATTAACGAAGTTGTTCTTTGCAGAGAAGATGATTTTATAAAAACAGAACATATATGATTTCATTTATTATAAGAACAAACCACTTATATTTTGGTGCATAGGTGACATTTATATAAAAGTAAAACAATTCTGCGTAGAAAAATATACAAATTAGCTTCATTTTGAAAACAAAAATATTCGAATTTTTGTCCAAGGTACAAATGACTATATTAAACACAGTCCCTTCTTTAATATATGTATGTCTTTATTAGGCCCACAGAACGAGCCGGATATGACACAAAATCATTTTTTTGGGTTGAATTTAATAAGTTTGAATTTAGAGTTTTCCTTTTCCTCGACTAGATGCCGTATCAAGGTTAAAAAGACCAGTCTGCCCTACCACATAATCGTAGCTGGAGGGATAATAGTGGAATTAATGACTTTTCCCAAGGGTGTATATACATGTGTATGTGTGTATGAACACCAACATATGCACGTATATACACTAATATAACACACACACACACACGTTTTGTTTAAAAACGTATTGATACTGAAAGCGTATTTACCTAATCGAATAAATGAAACATTTCTACTACGTAGTTCCCTTAGGACTCAGCATACTTACTCCGGCGAGTTTTCTATTGATCGAAACACACTTAAAGCTACTTTCTTGTTATTGAAGCCACACTGTTGTATTATTTAATGTCTTCCACGTCCTCAAATCTCTTAACTTTCATTTGAGCTTTAATTTTCGGAAACAAGAAAACGTTTCATGGAACTATGTCTGCTGAGATTGGCATGCAATACCATACGTTTCACCTAAAATATTGCATTAAGACTGGCTTTGAAACTGGCAGTGGCAAGTCCAGAAAAAATTTTGGAGATTATATTAATATGAAAGTTGCTCGACGGTGTCCAAAGTTGTCAATAAACTTGTGAAAAATTAAAGCCTCTGTCTTGATATTTTTGATCGAACCCTTAACGCTTTAAGATACATGTGTTAGCAAAATTGTTATGGCTTCAGAGAAAAAAATACTTTATAAATCTTTGGCTTGTAGAACAACGATACCAGCACGTTTCATAGATCAAGTTTTAAATTTTCTATTTAATGAGAATTTTGAATATCCAAATAGAATTTGAAATTAAAAAAAAAAAAAAAAAAAAAACTGACATAAGATAGAAACATTGGCCAACATATTGTTTGGCTGCGTTTTATGGCATGTCAATTTTTGCGGTTTATTTACTGACAAATCATGTTCAGATAAGCTTTGTAAGCGAACAGTTTCTCGCTAACGTTTTAAAGGAGCTAGAGCTCATTTATTTGCACACATTTAAGTGGTTTCAAGTATTGTTATCTAATATTGATAATTCTATTCAATATAAAATATAACTCCTTGTAAATGATTCAACAGTTCTATTTTGGCCCATAGATGGGTCCCGAACAGATACTACTACTCCGGGACAGAGTAGAACGGGAAGTTATATGAATAAAGGGGACGCTACATTCCCCAAAGCTCCAGGATTGTAACCTCACCATCAGATTGTGCAGTGTCATATCCAGGACACTAGTTGTTGGTGGGGGTCTTACCCCCTCCGCAAAGATGCAGTCAGCGTGTTATACAGCCCAGCTGACTGAGCTACTAATATTTGGCGAACAGATGCTTCATGAATATTTCATAAGCATATCTATATACATAAAGTCCCTCATTCCATGTGGCGAAATTTGTGTTTTTTTTTTAATGGCCCAATCATTTACAGTGAATGCATAAATGTTGACCAATCAGAATCAAGCAGAAGAGCATTGATTAGAACAATTGGCTATTGAAATGAATATATTTATCAGGTTAATAATATGTTCATTCTATCTTCCTTCCTCTTGCAACATTGCCCAGTCGACTGGGGCAGTAGAATACACCGACTGCACCTCTGCAGAGGGGTAAAACACCCCCAAAGGAGTGTCCTGGATATGACACTAAACAATCTGATCGTGAGGTTCCAGTGATGCGGAGTACTCCTTTATTGCCATTGCTCCCAGGTCCACTCTAGCCCGGCGTGGTGGCACCTGATAGGGCCCTATCTATGGGTTAGATAAAACTAATGGCATACTTATGCTAAACTAAACTGTTTGACTAAACTGAATAGCTTAAAATAATGTTTTTGACAAACCGTACTTACATTTAAACTGCGAGCTTATGCCAAACTGAGTTATTTGAAAAAGAACTGTTTTTTGACATTGAAGCTGTACTTACACTAAACCGAATTGTTATACATAGAACTGTTTTGACATTTTACCGTGTAAACAAAATCAGAACTTACGCTTAACAGAATTAGCTGACTTAGAACTGTTTGAATAAACTGAATAGTTTGAAATAGAAATGTTCTTGACAAAGTGTTTGCTCATGCTAAACTGAATTGTTTGAAATGGAACTATATATTTACATAAAATAGATTTGGCGTTAAATAACCTACAAAGGTTGATATGCCATAAAACTCAACCAACCGACCCTTTGCAACAGGGGAAGTAAGTCCACTCTTATGCTGATCAGCAAGTATCAATCTATGGAAGTAAATTTGAACTTCATTTTTATAGACATTCCATCGTAAACTTTGGTAGCTAAATTAATGACGCAAATATTCCTTTTACTACTTTTCGTGAATTTTTCACACAAAGGCTTCCATTAAAATCAAAATTGTTAAAAGCAGCAAGATTGGAGAAACATCTCAAGCTGTAAGGGATGTTATTTATAGAACTGTGTTTAGTACGCCATTGTTTTGAATAAATTGAATATGGAAAAAAACCTTAATCTTTTACGTTAATGGTTATACCGGACATATCTTTTCATATTTTTTTGAGGGGATAATGTCTATGAGGTTGTTGCTTGTTTGGTTGGTTGGTTGGTAGGGTTTATGACATGTCAACCCTTGTAGGTTATTTAATGACAAATCCAGTTTTATACAAATAATTAACTCTGTTGCAAACAATTCGGTTTAGCATGAGTACAGTTTATCAAACACATTTCTATTCAAAAGCTATTTAGTTTCGTCAAACAGTTGTAATTCAAGCAATTCAGTTTAGTAGAAGTACAGATTTTCTTTACACACAGTTAAATGATAAAACAGTTCTATATTAAACAATTCAGTTTAACGTAAGTACAGTTTCAATATCAAAGCAATTCTGTTTTAAATAAGTAGACAGTTTAAATGTAACTATAGAGTTTAATTGTCAAAAACATTTCTATTTAAAGCTATTCAGTTTAGTCAAACAGTTCTATTTCAAACAATTCAGTTCAGCATAAGTACGTTGTTTAATTCTATTTAACCAATTAATAAGGCCCTATGAGGTGCTACAACTCTCGGTCTGATTGGACGTGGGAGCGATGGCAATGAAGGGATGCCCCGCATTCCCCAAAGCTCCAGAATCACCGGAATCTTACCATCAGATTGTTTAGTGTCATATCCAGGTTACTCGTTGAGTGGGTGGGTGGGGGTTCTTACTCTCTCTGCAGAGGTGCAGTCGGTGTATTCTACAACCTCAGCCAACTGGGCAATTATATGTCGATATTTCAAATACTTTTTAGTGAAATTGTGTGATTAGCTAGTCCTTCACAAATCGATTAAGACTGTGAGTGTAGTGACCAAAGGACCTGGAAGGCCTTACTCGGCAAATTTACTTGTTCTTTAAAAAATTATGTATTTTTATGAAGAACTAGTAAATTCGCCGCGTAAGGCTTCGTCACACTAAAGCAGACTAATGCTAAGTTTCATCCCTATATTTTCAGACATTAAAATTATTTTGTTATTACCTGTATAATTTCTCGTTTTGTTTTAATTATAAATTAGTTCAAATAATTGTTTCTTTCTTTAAAAACGTTGTCAAAAATATACCAATTTATTTTTTGATAGTTGATAGAAAGTAGTAGCAAATATTTGTTTTGCTGATTTCTTTACTTAATAGCATAATCAACCTCTATTGGTTATTTAATGTTAAAGCCATCTTTGTAGAAAAACGGTTGTGGTATTAGTCAACCGATAGATGGTGTGCTAAGGGATTCATATCCTTCACAAAGATATTAATCTGAAAGTAAACGAAATAACTTGACTAGAGTTTGAACCAGTTTACTACGATGTCACAGCTCAATGCATTAGCCAGTATGCCACAGAAACTTCTCTTGTACGAATTGAGTCACTGAATTTCTTTATACTGTAAATTTCGATATATATATATATATATATATATATATATATATATATATATATATTCATTCTAGAGAAAGGAGTAGCGCCCCCTACTCCTCGGTGTAATAGCTAATAAAAATGATCATTTGGGTCACCCTGGACTACGGTCGCTAACTTTACAACTTTATATTAATTAAATTACCATGACTAGAAAATCAGACAAACACCTACGTGCGACATACGGAACACTGAACAGCTATTTCGACCTTATTAGGTCTCAGCAGCAGTGCATACCGTGGTCTCCACCACAAGATCGAACCAGCAACACCAGAATGAAGAAACCGAAATTCAACCACTGGGCCACCAGTCCATACCACACATAAGCGATGCCAACCAGTCATAGTAAGAATGCGCGCCCACGTGATCTAATGTGTCTTGATAGTACGTTTTTACCTTACAAAGGACACGACCACTTCTAGGGCTACGTCTTCACAAATCGGCGTTATGCAACCGCATATACTATAACCTCATGGGCTGGAATTCATATATATATATATATATATATATACACACACACACACACACACACCACTCGCATAATTATTATAGATTTATTTTTTGTGGTTTCATAAAAGATACAATTTACAGATAAAACATTCGACAAAAAGATGGAATCGGAAAACCACTACACGAGTCCAATATTTTGAATGCAGTTCACCCCCCCACAAACATCTAATTCATAACTCACATACAAGATAACGCTACTATTTGTATATAACAAACACCTATCTTTACACTACGGTTCGGTTTCTTTGTTTAATGGCATATCTACCTTCGAGGGTTATTGAATGCTGAAGACATCATTCTATAAGAAAAGCAGGGATGCTATTTAACCCATAGCTAGGAAGATAAGGAGACTCACATACTTTCCCCTAGGGTATTTGTCCGAAAGTGAACATGATAACGCGACTGGAGTTCGAACTCGCTTACTATGATTTCGCAGTCCAGCGCTTTAACCATTACACCACGAAGACACCCCCCTAAGAATTTCTGGAAAAAAAAAAAAAAAGAGTTTCCCGCACTAACGTTTCTTTTCTTTTATTCTTCTGGTTGATCACCAGGAAATTTCTTTTGTCATTTGAGCTAATTAAACCCTTAAACTCATCGCAACTTTTTTTTAATTCTTTGCAAAAATTTATTACATTATATAAGGAAGGGGTTCACTTGCACACTATCAATTCAGAAATGATCACCCGATTCCGGAACAAGTATGAAAGATTATATATTGTGGAGGTGCCCGTTGTGTAATGGCTGTCGTCGTAGGAAATGGACACGGCAACTCGAGTTCAAATCCTGGACGAGAATGATTGCGTTTCACATAGCACTAATACCCTTGGGAAAGGTATGAATCCAAATATTCTCCCTCCAGCTATGAGTAAATAGTTGGACAGACTGAGTTCTTCAGCCTTGGTGAGGCAACTAGTCTAGAAGAAAACTGAATTCAAACCTGTTAAACTCTGCTTAAAAAATTGACCTTGTGTCATATCCTGCCAGAGCGAAAGGGTTGGTACATAGGATTAAAGATTATATACCCTGTCTCGGAAGTCAAAAAAAAAAAAAAAAAAAAAAAAAAAGGAGAGAGAGAGAGACATCTGGCTAATTGTCATCTAACTAATGGATCCCTCTGAAAGAATGACTTTAGCATTAAATAACCCTCGAATGTTTTCATGTCATTATACCAAGAAACTAGTTATTTGTTTCGATCAAAACAACATTTAATAAGCGACATAATATTAAGAAACGAAGAAATTTAAAACGGACCTTTGAACGTTTTTTTCTTCTATGAAACTCCAAGATTTATTTTTATGCTCAAACAGGAATGTGCGAATAGTCCCTGTGGCCAAGCGACTTACATGCTCGACTGCGATATCATAGGAAGTATATTCAAACTTTAGTCATGATATTACGTTCAAATTTGAATTAAAAAAAAAAACCCGGGAAAGGCGTGAACTTACTTACCCCCTTAGTTATAGGCTAAATAGGACCTCTGCTGTTTTCTATAAAGATCCCATTGGCAATAGATAACCCACGGAGTGTTATATGCCACTGAAACAGCGAAACCGAACAAAAAACCTGCCTTCTCACTGGGTTGCAGTCGTTCAACATGAAGGTAATTATATTTTTGATCTTATTTAAATGAATATCACATAATTTAAATTTGTTTTTATGTGCTCACAGATAAAACAACCACTGATGTTAGGATAGAGTAAGTTTACCAAGATCTAGAACGATAGTGTACTGTGAACCAGATAGATAGATTCGCTTATTATTTAGTAATGCAAATCTTTAATTATTTCATAAATATGTACATCTTAAATTGCTTATAAATATTTGTCTGAATTTCTGAGACTAAGCTTAATGATTTTTATCATTTGAGGCTTTCAAACTATTGCCTTCATCTTTATTTGTTACATTCACAACGTTTCGGCCAATATGTTCTCAAGCCCTCTTCGGTATTTCTTGTCGAACTTGTAAGTCTATGCGGAACTTCGAACCACGTCCTCTGCATATTAAAAAGAAATGATCAGCATAAGACAACCTCCATCGCCTCAACTACCCAGAGAGCATAACATCCGATCCAATAAACTTGGATAGGATGATAGAAGACGATACCAGAAAACTCGGCACAATATGTCTGCTATATGTTAAAGGCCTAACCGAAAGGATCCAAAAGATATATAGTCAATATGACATCAGGACAATATTCACAAGTGGCTAAATTCTCTAGGAGGTATCTCTTCCTGTCAAGTCACTTACAGGATTCAACACGAGAGCAAGAACTGAGTGCACTCCACCCCTTGTTGGTGAGGTAAAATATACAAAGGCGAGACATGCCGCCCACTAAAAGTAAGGCTAGAAGAACATAAAAAAGCAGTAGTACAAGGTGAAATTAAAAAGTCGCTTGGTTGTTTGGGTTTTATGGCAAATCAACTTTTGTGGGTTATTTAACGCCAAATCCGTTTTTATGAAAATAGTTCTATTTCAAACAGTTCAGTTTAGCATAAGTACGCAGTTTAAATGTGAAAAACATTTCTATTTCAAGCTATTCAGTTTAGTCAAGCAGTTCTAAACAAATCAGTTTAGTGTAAGTACAGTTTCAATGTCAAAAAACAGTTCTATTTCAAATAATTTAGTTTTGCAAAAGCACTCCAGTTAAATGTAGGTACGGTTTAATGGTAAAAAAACTTTTCTATTTCAAGTTATTCGGTTTTCTCAAACAATTCAGTTTAGTATAAGTATGCAGTTCTATTTACCCCATAGATAGGGCCCTATCAGTCGCTACCGCGCAGGACCTGAGCGAACCTGAGAGCAATGGCAATTAAGGTATGCTCCGCGTTCCCCAAAGCCCCAGCATTACTGGAACCTTACTATCAGACTGCGTTGCGTCATATCAAAGACATTCAGTGGGAGGGTCTTACCCCCCGCCTTCAGAGGTGCAGTCTGTGTATTGTATGGCCCCAGCCGACTGGGCAATGAAAAGTCGGGTATGGCAAACCATATATGGAAGGAAAAGGGGGAAACCATCTGCCTAAATGAGATGAAGTTAAAATAACTGAAAGAGAAGAACATTTTGGAATCAGATGCCTTAAAGAATCGGCATAAATGTTGGGCTATATTGCTCTTTTGAGAAGACTAAGTATAGAGATGAATACAATAAAGCAATTAATAATCAAAAAGGTTAGATTAAAAAATCGTAATACGAGCTCAGGTAAAAAAAAAAAAAAAAAAAATCATGCATAAATGGTAGTAATCCATAGTGATGTAAGAACGTTGAGTTTACAAGTCCCAAAAACTTTCTCCAAACTATCCAGCGTAAGCCCTACAGACATTAGTTCACTAAGCTTTTAAGTAACAAGTCGTCTAAAGGTTGCAGGATCGATCGTGACTGCAGGTGGGTAACAATACAAGAATAATTAACAATAAATCGGTACAGGTGTTGATATAATCAGAGCAAGCGACCCCGTTAAAGGACGTGGTTCGAAGTTACGTGTAGGCTCCCGAATTCGACAAGAAATACCTTAAGAAGACTGGAGGACATAACAACCGAAACGTTGTGAATGTAACTATACAGACAGAAGCAATAATCCGAAAACATTGCTTATTAAAATCACAAAATTTCTTTTAAACTTTTGAAAATATTGCTCGAGGGTTTCTGAAAGTTCATTAGACATAAGGCCAAATTTCAAATACGATTAGTCACTTTTTGATTTTGCCGTCATTAACACTGTTCAAAATGACGCAGTTTCTAATTCATTGTCAATTCAAACGACATTCCTACGATCAAATACAAATAATGTGAACAGATCACTGGAGAAAATTGAATTTTTCCCCAAAATTCTAAAAATATTATTCTTGGGATATATTTTCAAACTGTTTTTTTTTTTCTCAATTAGTCAACTTAGATAGTAGTAAAGCATCTTCCCAATGGATTATTTTGAATATTTTCTTTATCATCGAATTGAACTTTTAAAAGTTCCTGCTCTTATCTATAGAAGTTAATTCTTCAAATATCAAATTAAACATTTTTTTTAAACTACAATGTGTTTTAATATAAAATAGTAAAAAAAAAAAAAAAAAAAAAAAAAAATTTAATAATATATAAATAGGTATATGTCATGAAAAAAAAAAAAAAAAAAACAATCATTGATAGAAAAATTATTAATATGAATTTAAAATCTCGATCGATTTCGACCTTAGGCCACCAGAGTAAGTTTATTTTATGACAATTTACATTTCATGACTAAAGGTGTCTAAATGCCAAGTGATTGACTTCACATATTAATGAAACGTAAACTTGAAAACTTAACGATTTAAAAAATCGAATGTGTATTGATTAATGAATAGTTTATCAAAGATTTCAGTAAGCCGAGTGATAAATCTAAAATATAATATAGTTTTTCAGTATGTTAAGTAGTATTTAAAGGTTAGAATGTAAAAGTCTTCCCGAGGTTTAATTTGTTTTTGAGTCTTTTGGCTTAAGACTTCAAGATGTAGGGTTTGTATGCATACACACACACACGAGTGTGCTTAATACATTGTGTCAGAATGCCTTGTTTGTCCAAAGCTAACTGTTATTATTAATTAAGAAACAATAGTTAAAAACGCAGCAAAACGGTTACCGAAATTGTTATTCCCAAAAGTTCAAGTTATTTCTTTTTAAATAACATTTTCATCACTTTGCATTTTAATTTAAAACTGAAAAGAAATCAACTTGGATTCAAAATAATTTTTTTTTTTTTTTTTTTTTTTAAATCTGTACACATGAAAACAAAAAGCAAAAGAAATGGGGAGCGTTTTTGCAAAAGGCAAAGCAAAATTCAAAATCTAAATTGACTTACCTGAATAATTTTGAGGTAAATCCATGAAGGTAATTTAAATCCGACAAATCAACAATATTTTTTTGTAATTAAAATCCAAAGCTTCAAATCCACCGACGTATATAATCCTGAAATGATAATAAAAATACGTTCATTTATACGGGAGAGTTTCTTTACAAATATAGAAATATACAATAGTAATTAAAGTTGGCGAACGTAGTCGAGGGTGACCTGAAGGCTCCCTTTTCGATAGCTACTACACCAAGGTGATGGGGAGTGCACTACTTTTCCTGGATTGCTCCACTGTACCCTTGATCCGTACCTTATAACGCTGAGTGTTAAGTAAGGAGGAATCAAGTAACATTTATAGAGTCTTTGGTATGACGCGACCTTGGATTGAACCCAGGTCTCCCAGACTATTGGCAAACACTCTAACCATCATGCCAATGTCTGGTAAATATACAATACTTAATTGTTTTTAGCAGAAAGTGGCCTATTGCTTTACTTAATGGCAAATCAACTCCTTATAGATTTAACGCCGAATATTATAAATGCTTAATTACACTCATAACTATATTTTCAGGTATTTCGATAGGTAATGATAATCTTTAGTTTACAGCGAGAGCTTCAAGAAACTAATTTGCATAAAGTTATGTGGTTTCAGCTACAACACCAATATTTTGCAAAATTATATGGTTTCAAATAACTAGATCATTATAAAATTATACCTGCAAGAAACACTAAATGCAAAAGATTTGCACACATATACATTGTATAAGCTTTTCCTATCAATCATTAATAATATAATTTGATAATGATGATTTATTTGCTCTCAGTTACAAGAGTTCAACTACTTTTGTCGAATATTGATGATTTTCAAAGATATTTGTTAGACCCAATATTGTGACAATAAAAAAAAATGTACCTGGAATAATGAAAATGAAGAGGTAACTCCCTACTTCATAGAGCCCCAGTAGTCGATCAACTATCACGAATTTTAAACCTACACATGGCAAAAAAATGCAAGAGAATTTTTAAAGATATTCTAAGTGAAAAAAAAAATGCCTAAAATGCCATCAGATACGACAGTTATTTCTTAATATTATTTTTAAAATGTGCGCACGGACCTATTGGGTGCAAGTAATTAAAAAATATCTTTTATATATATATATATATATATATATGTGGGTATCATACAATAACTGATGTTTATACAACAGCATTTCTTCTAACAAAGCCTTCATCAGCTGATGACTCTGGGTTCAGGCATGGTTTCGGGGCCGAAGCATCATTACCACTAGCCCAGAGAGCCCCAGCAGTATCTCACGACACCACCAGACTTTGTCAGATAGTTGTCGCTCTATCCTATTTACTAACCCCTCCGCTCGGGCAGGATATGACACAAGGACAATTTTTAGCAGAGTTTAACAGGTTTGAATTCAGAGTTTTCCTTTTCCTAGACTAGTTGCCTCACCAAGGCTGAAGAACCCAGTCTGTCCTATTTACCCATAGCTGGAGGGAGAATTATTGGATTCATACCTTTCCCAAGGGTATTAGTGCTATGTGAAATGCAATCATTCTCGTTCAGGATTTGAACTCGAGTCGCCGTGTTCATTTCGTACGACGATAACCATTGCACCACGGGCACCTTCAGTTGTCGCTCTATGGGATTGCCAGATCAACGCTGATGCAGTTAGAGCCTTATCTTGGATATTTTCCATGTATATCCTCTTGTCTGATGGAGGAAGTCCAAGATTAGTCAAGAAAACGGAGGTTAAGTTGTCAATAAAACCTCTGCATCCGACTTGGATAGGAAATACATTTGTTATCAAGCCATTTCTGACACATTGTTCTCGCAGATCTTCATATTTTGTCAACTTACGCTGATGTGCCCAGTCGAAATTTTCTTCAAAAAGGACCGTTAACTCAATAACGAAAACTTTTTTTGCTTTAACGGACCAAATGACAATATCAAGTCGCTTTGTCGTTAACGCTATTACAGTTAGAAATATGAAGTTATGTTTTAAATCGGTTGCAACTTGCCAGTCCGTGCAGCCCTCAAGCAATGATGGTTTACGCATATTTTCACGTGCAGTTTTCGAAATATTTCCTTCTTTAACGAACTGAATTGCTCTGGTATTGATAATATTTATAGCTTTATTGGCAGTCTCACAACATGTTTTTGTAACCTCAGAAAAAAAAAATCTCCATGATTTCGTTATGTCTCCAGGTATAGCTTCTGAGACCTTACGCCCATCCAGTAAGAATATTTTTGAGGCTCGCAGTTTTCCCACATGCACTGCATCGATCGGATGTAGTTAACCTCCAAGCATGAAGGTTGCCTGGTGTTGGTAATACGTCGTAGACTGCTTTTATGAGGAAACTTAATTTCTTTGGATCCATGTGCTTGAGATCTCTCCATGTGACAGCTCTGTCTTTTGCACAATAGATAAATAGATATAGACAGACAGACAGACAGACAGACAGACAGACAGACACACACACACACACACACACACACACACACACACACACACACACACACACGAGGATCATTAATAAGTTTCCAGACTTTTTTCGATAGGACACACATGAAACTCTAGTCCCCGCCGAAGTAATCTCCTTCGGCTACAATGCACTTGTTGTACTGTTCCAACAACTTCTGGAAGGCCCCATGGAACTCCTCTTGTGTGAGCGTGTCAACGACCTTCGTCACTTTAATCTCCTCAGTTGTCTCATAACGACAGCCTCTCAGCTTAGGGAATAAGCAAAAGTTACCGGGAGCAATGTCTGGACAATAGGGAGGGCGATGAACTGTTTTGATGCCCATCCTGGTCAAATAGTCTGTGGCAAGGATAGAGTTGTGAACTGGTGCATTGTCCTGGTGGAAATGCCACCGAGCCGATTTGAAGAGTGCTGGCCTCTTCCCAACGAATCTCTTCCTGAACTCCCTTAATACCTCGACATAGTAACCCTAACCTTAACCCTTTGGCCAATCAACTCTGGTCTATTGACTTCCTTACTCCTGCCACACCTTTCATCATCCCTCACAGCCTCCCTTGAATCTCTTCTGCTATTCAAAAACTGATGATTGATTCATGTAAGATGGCCGAAAAGCAGTGTGAAGCATTCCATACTTTTCTGTGGCATTTTTCCAAGTTTAAAACAGAATTTTATAGCGTATCTTTCTTCTAAAATGTCAGATTAAATTTTTGAAATTCACCAGCTGTGACAATCACGCTTTAGTAGGGTGTATTTCAATTCCTGGTGTAGCTGTTCATTTGAAGTTGAAATCATAAAAATCGGTCAGTCATCTGATGAGATGTATAGCAATAACATACTGGATTTTCAAGAGTCTACAACAATTCTAAATGCCTGTACAAAAATAGTCTGGAAACTTATTGAATGACCCACCCACCCACACACACACATATATATATATATATATATATACATATACACACACACATACACTGTCTGTCTGTCTCTCTATACAGGTATTACTACTTCAATTTAGGGTTGGTCTAGGCATAATCACAACGAAGGGGTACTCCACACTCCTCAAATCTTCTGAACTGGAGCCTCACCATCAGATGCAATTTGGTGCTACTCACAGGGCACTTTGAATTCTACGGTTTTATTACTAATTTTGCTTGGCCTTTCATTATATTAGAATATTATAATGAAGAAACGCGTGAGCATTATATCAAACGCAGACAATTACGCGTCGAAAGTATCTACCCTTCTCAATGAAAGGAATAAAATTAAATGAAAAATTTGCAAGAGCAACCATTCTATTCTTAAGATATCTTTTATTGTTCAGAAACGATAACTTATTACCACATTAACTTATACCAATAAATAAATATTTCATTTTTCCATCATATTTTTGTTGGACACTCTCCAAACGTTAAAGGGGGTGTCCTCGTGGTGTAATGGTTAAAGCGATGGACTGCGGAATCGTAGTACGCGAGCTCTAACTCCAGTCACGCTATTACGTTCACTTTCGGGCAAATACCCTTGGGAAAGGTATGAATCCCCTTATCCTCCCAGCTATGGGTTAAATAGTACCACTACTATTCTTCTAGGAGAATTGCTTCGGCATTAAATAACCTAAAAGAGTTGATATGCCATTAAACAAAGAAACCAACCAACCAAACGTTAAACGTAAGTAGAGTGAAGTAAATAAAGTAGCTTTAGATGAGACTTAAGTGCTCGTCTTTCCAGGGTGACGCTTTAACTAACTGGAATGAGATAAAAATAAGCAAGTAAAGTTGGCGACCGTAGTTGAGGGCGACCAAAAGGCTCCATTTTCAATAGCTACTACACGGATGTGGAGGTGCGGGCGCTACTCCTTTCCCTTGTTTGTTCCACTTTACCCTTGATACGTACGTTTATTGCTGAGTGTTAAGCAAGGAGGTATCAAGTACCATTTTTAAAGTCTTTGTTATGATGCGACCTGAGATTGAGCCTTGGTCTCCTAGACCATTGGTGAACACTCCACCCACTAGGCCAATGAGCAGGTTAAAAAGCAAAAATAATATTGAAATTATATAACTGAAAAATAATTGGTAGAATTTCTCCAAAGAAAAAATATCGGTAACATTGCAATGTATTGAGGAAAAAACGAAAGGCAGGTGCTCGAGTGGGACCAAAAAAAAAAAAAAATATAT
This sequence comes from Sepioteuthis lessoniana, assembly GCA_963585895.1. Classification (NCBI taxonomy): domain Eukaryota; kingdom Metazoa; phylum Mollusca; class Cephalopoda; order Myopsida; family Loliginidae; genus Sepioteuthis; species Sepioteuthis lessoniana. The sequence goes on from CAUZXS010000147.1 coordinate 86,589, forward strand.
ATATATATATATATATATATATATATAAGATAAAAATAAAAACATGTAAATACATACTTAGGTCGACAACCTGGTAAGCCTTCTCTCTCTCTCTGGCCCCGTAACCTAGTTTTGAGTCATGGGTGCTACTCAAGAAGCTTCTCTTGAGCAGGAATAGCACACCCCTCTCAATGTTCCCAACTGGTTTTGAATTAAGTGTTTTCCTTCTTGACCAGCCTAGTGTACTACTTACCCATTGCTGAAGGCAGAAAACTTGGATTCGTAACTTTACGTTATTTCTCGAGTGAATACACCGAGCCTTTACTTGTATAAAGCTTAGATTTATTAAACCATCTAATGTTTACTTTAAACATTTTAATTCTGAAAATAAATACCTCACTGTCTTCCTTCCATCTGTTAATTATATATATATATATATATATATATATATATATATATATATATATATACACACACACGGTAAATTCTCCTAACAAAGGTTGGTATATGAAACAGTCGAAGCACGAGGTAAATTAAAACCACTGGAATTATTTACTCCTGCGTCTATATACCACCCATCGAGGCGTTTTAGCGCACTTAGCGCAACGGTTATTGTCATAAGAAAAGGAAACAGTGACCCGAAGGCAAAGAATAGGTAAAGCTGTGTTTCACTTCGGACTACTGCTCTTAGGAAAAACATTAATACAGAAATCTCCAGCAGCAATGAGTAAATAATAGGACAGTAGGGTTCTTTAGCCTTGGTTTGGAAATCAATATTTTGTCATTGACAAGGTGATAGAACTTTACATGCCTGGAGGAAAACCTGCAATACTCCGCTTTAAAAATGACCTCGTGGCGCAAAGGTAAATATATACACAGATGTAATGTGGTTCAAGGACATTATAAAGGAGTGTACGAAAGAAATTACCAATGTCTGTAACATGGTACCAACTAACCTATCTTTGTGAATGTAGATGAGAGATTCGTACCGCAAAACTCTTTCGAAGAATATATATAAGTTTGTATGATACGAGGAAAATTGGCTATGGTTTAGACTTTTGTTTAGTAATCTAAGGTGAATTGGAATATCCGTTGAGTGCTCAATGACGACGGCTATCGGATATATAATTAATTTCAAATTAAAAATATATCAAAATCCATATGCAGAGCGAAAACATGTATAAATTTGACAAAAAAAAACAAAAAAAACACTAACTTCAATTCAGTGTTTCCATGATAAATTTATTTCAGGTCGTTATGACCATCTTCAGATGGAGCTTAATACATTAGTGCTTAAGATATGATTTAGACTTCCCTACCTCGTGTCTGGCTAGTAGAGACAAAAATGTTTTTATTTTCTCATGAAATCTTTATATATATATATATATATTAATGTTTAAATATTTCTCTTTATTCTAAAGAATTCGTCACTTTTAGTTTAAACTGGTATTCACTTATACTTTAAAAAAAAAATCAGTGAATATCAGATAGTGTTCCTAATGAGTTGAGGTTTAGAATTTAAAAAAACAAAAAAAAAAAAAACAACAAAAACCCCGAAAATTCTTATACATATATGTACACATACACGCACACATATGTTATATAGTCATATGCAGATTCACATCTACATATACACCCAGCATCGTAACGTCACGATAAATAAACAGACGAGCGAAGATTCTTTATAAAAATAAGTACCTCTCACTTTATTGTAGGGGTTCGAAAAGGGTTGTTCAAGGTTTGCGTGTGAGAGGGAGTTGGAGACCGAATAGAAACTGCAATATTTTGACCCCACTCTTAAGGCCGTCAGCGTTGTGTCTTGTTCTCCTGATGCTCAACCGGAGTCCCAGCGGCCCAGTTCTCGGCTGGATGATGGCTTTCTTTACTGCATCTTATCAGCATCTTCTCTGGACCCCAATTCAATCGGGGGCCCCGAGCCCCTTCGGTCTGGTGTGACTTTCCTTACCACATCTCGTCTATAACTCCGTCTGATCTCTAACTGAACTAACTTGACTTCTGTCTTGACTGAGTTATATAATAGTTCAACATCCACTCAGTCGCCTACTCGATCTTTGAAATGGCATGTGTGATCGTCATCGAGCGGAAATAACTGTCATGTATTTCACAGGTCACTCTCTTCCGATGCATCAGTCTATGAGTGTACCATGGGAATTTTTTACCTTGTCCCATTTCATCAGCCAATTTCCGCCCACGCGATTTCCTCTCATAACTGCCATTTTTGGCTGGGTCGAAGGTCAAAATACAATATATATATATTACACATACACACTGTTATCTGTGTCGTGCCAGTGAAGAAATAATGTTAGCGCCGACTAGCTAAGGTCTTACCACCGTTTTTCACATATGATCCGGGCTTGGACTGGTGCACACAGTGTATTGGTTGTTGAAGCCATTTTAATACAGGTGAATCTGTAATTGCGATAGACTCAGTTTTTGGTGGAGTTCCGCTTGTGTAGTGGGTACGATGTTGGACTGTGACAAGCGAGTTCAGTCTCCAGTCACGCTATTACGCTTACGTTTTATTTTTCGCTTAAAACATGAGAAGTATTTCTGACGCGCCGTGTATTTAGCTTCGGGTTCCTTATCTAATGGCATATCAACTATCATGGGTTATTTAATGTCAAAATCATCCTTGTAGAAGAACAGCAGTGGTTCTATTTAGCCTACAGCTCTGGGGATTCATTCCTTTAATCCCAAGTGTATTTGTCCGAAAGTGATCCTAAAAGAGCGACTGGTGTTCGAACTCATTTACTACGATGCCGCAGTTTAGCACGTTAGCCACGTGGCAATGGGAACTCCCCCATATAGTTTACTATGGATTAAAATTCTCCAGTTACTTTTAAAATGTTCTAGATTATAACATACATCGTATTCTAACGTTATGTGTTAACGTCTATTTTAATAGCAAACTAAAAATGTAAGCGAGTATTTTGATAATAAAGCAAGTTAAAGATAGGCATTCGAATGAAGTTGTTCAATATATATATATATATATATATATATATATATATATATATATATATAATAAAGCACTGGCATTAAGACCATAATCTACTGAAATGATTATGGACGTTTTAGATATTTTGGAAAAAAAAACCCCAACACATTCACAAATTTTTCTTTGTATTCTTCCATTTTCATCATCCCTTTCACTCTCGCGTTTTTTTTTCTCATCCAATTGAAAATGCCTTTACAATTCCCCCATTATTCCGAAGAGGAAACAGAATTAATGGTAAGCCGTTCTTATTTTCTCGCTTAATTCCATTTTTTGAGTGGATGGGTGGCAGTGGTCAGGCCGAAAGAAGCGACATGGAATATTACCGAGATAAATATTCAATAAAGATTGTATCGAGAGATCTACCTACACGTACGATGTCGACTGAATATTTTTTTATGCATCTTACGCGGCATAAATACAAGAGAAAGGGATTATATTTAATACATTCACACATGTAAACTGTAGACGTACGAAATAACAGACAAGTCACGATTAAAGCAACGGTTTCCGATAGATCAGTGAAGTTAAGCAACGATGAGCCGGTTCAAAACTTAAATGGGTGATCAGTAAAGCATTACCTGGTATTTGAGAAATACCTGGTACATTCAATACGTTTCCAGACTTTTTTGTACAGGCATTTAAAATTGTCGTAGACTCTTGAAGATTCATCATGTTATTGCTAGACATCTAATGAGATGACTGGCGATTTTTATGATTTCAGGTTCAAATGAACAGCTACAGCGGCAATTGAAATATACCTTACTAAAGCCTGATTGTCACAGCTCGTGAATTTCAAAAATGTAATCTGACACTTTAGAAGAAGGATATGCAATAAAATTCTGTTTTAAAATTGGAAAAAATGCCATAAAAACGTATGGAAAGCTTCAGACTGCTTTTGGAGCATCTTGCATGAATCGAGCACCTGTTTTTCTTCAGATCTAATGGATAAAATAATCCAGAATAGACACAGGAAAGAAGGTTGGGAGGGGGTAGAAGAGGGATGAAGAGTTCCCTCCCCATCATGCCCACTTCCGTTTTCTTGTTTTTATTACCGGTTGGAATAATAGTAAATTAATTTTCTTATTTTTTAAATTCTAAATACATTTCAATTTAAAACTCCAGATTTAATTCTAATTTAGGGAAGTACAACATTCCTTAATAACCTTACGTAACGATACAGTAATACTTATATCAAATTCAATTAAAATTTTAAGTTCAAAAGTTATATTCGTGCCTATTAATTCAGTTACTCTTCCATTGAAGAGTACGTACACATCACATGGTTTCTTATCTTTTTGTTTTATTTATTTCAACCTTCTTCTACCCCCTCCCACTCTTCTTTCCGGTGTTTATTCTGAGTTATTTTATCCATCAGATCTGAAGTCCTGTTATTTTTGGTGCTTTTTTTTTTTTTTTATTTATATCAAAACCCGTAACAGGATGGAAATGAATTTATAAATTCTAAATGTGACCGGTTTTTGTTTTGTCTTAAAGAAAGTATATACACACACACATTTTATATATATATATATATATATATATATATATATATATATACGCACATATATATACATGTCATTTGTGGGCGCCTCGGCTGGGGAAATGGTTAATAAGCTAGACTAGCAAACCTACACGAGTCAGTAAGAGTCTTATTGGGTGCCCCCATTCATGCGGCCTTGTGCTACATCTAAGCAAGAAGCTAAGTAAATTACTATATAGGATTTGTGAGTGTATAGTCTGTAGGTAACTTTATTTTAAATAGACTCATTTGTTTGCATAGTTAAAGGGTTTCGTGTTCAAGTATTACTATTTTGCCCTAATAGTTCTTTTTGCACAAAATTCAATGGTTTCATTTATTGTTAATGAACTCTAATAATTCTAACAATTATTTATTCGCTTGCCAACCAAAAAAAATGGATCCTTGCATTACTATTAAATACCAATAATTCAATTTAATATCAGACATTTGTTTGCACACATGTGTTGACTACTTCAAAGTGACCTATAGATGGTATCTTAACAGTTTCTACCCCACCGAGACAGAGCAGACCCGGAATTAATGGTAATGAATGGATACTCCACATTTTCCAAAGCTCCAGGAGAAGAGCTTAAACGACAGATTTTGTTGTGTAATATCCAGGACTCTAGTTGTTGGAGGTTGGGGCCTTAACCCTCTGCAGTGACGCAGTCAGCGTATTCTACAGTCCAAGCTGACTGGCCTATGTAGATATGGGGAAGAAGTCCGGGCAAGGGTAATTATGACACACTCGATAAAGAGAAAGGCGGAGAAAATCAACCATGTATAAAAAGAGAACACACGAGAATTTACAGTATTCCGATAATCGAACTCTTCATTTGGGATCGCTCTTTGCTGCTTGACTGATTTTACTGCATGTTCATTTTTTTTTTATATTTAATGTAGAAGTCAATCTCCTTGGTGTGTGAGTGTGAGTGGGGGGGTTACTTTGTTGGATACTTAGTTTTAAGCAGTCTTTTTTCAGAACGTAGATGGTTGGCTGTTGGGTTTTATGGCATATCAGTGCTTGCTGGGTTATTTGATACCAAAGTCTAATTTGCTATCAAGGAAAATTGTTTAATGGATGCGATGTAGACAATTACAGCTTTAAATAGTTATTTGCATACAGTAATATCGTTTCAAGTTGGTTTGGTTTATTTGATTTTATGGCATATCAACCTTTGTAGGTTATTTAACGCCAAATCCATGTTTATGTAAATAATCTGCTCTTTTTAAAACAATTCAGTTTAGCATAAATACACTGTTTAATGGTCAAAAAATTTCTATTTCAAACTATTCAAGCAGTTATATGTAACAGTTCAGTTAAGTGTGAATACAGTTTTAATGTCGAAAAACAGTCCTATTTCAAATATTTTAGTTAAGCATAAGCACGCAGTTTAAATGTAAGTACGGTTTAATTATCAAAAACATTTCTATTTCAAACATCAGTTTAGCATCAGTATGCTGTTAGCTCTATTTAACCCATAGATAGGGCCCTATCAGGTGCTACTACTCCGGGCCTGAGTGGATTTGGGAGCAATGGCAATAAAGGGGTACTCCGCATTCCTCAAAGTTCCAGCACTGCTGGAACCTCACCATCAGATTGTTTAGTGTCATATACAGGACACTTGTTTGGGGGGGTCTTACCCCTCTGCAGAGGTGCAGTCAGTGTATTCTACAGCCCTAGCCGACTGGGCAATAATATCGTTTCAATTATTCTCATCTGATATTCATGATCTATACACAATTATATGGTGTGAAGTAACCATTCCTGTTTAATGATAATCCTTTGTTTTCACAGAATTACACGGTCTCAAGTATATCGAGCAAATATATAATTCACAGAGTTAAATAAAATTAAAAAAAAAACAAAAAAACCCCCTTATTTGTGAATAATTCTAGCTCCAAGTAACAATTCAAACACGCGGTTATTAGATTTCACCTAATAAAGCAATCTCTTATAAACAACTACACAATTGATTTTAACGGCAGGGTAACCTGTCTAGTGTTACTTTTTACCCGGCGATTAGGGAATTGCGTCGATTGTACACATATCTACCTTACCTGGGGACTTTCATAAGTTTTTTTTTTCGCACAAGGTCCTATAGCATATGAATGATTTTAAAACGCGTCCTTGCGACACATATGTGGAACCCTAAAGAGTACTCCCACTCCGTTTTAGAGTGGACCTATAAGTAATGACAATCAAAGACTACAATCTGCAGAACTGTAGCCTCAGCATCAGATGCAATTAAGTGTTATACCAAAAACTTTTTCGGAGTTTTTACCATTCTGCAGAGGATACAGTCAGCGTATTCTAACCCCGACACTGAAAGGACACTATTCCGTCTGAATACTAAGAATTTTTATGTAGATATGTTGAACACTGTAGACTGGTGGTGGGGGATACAGCATATCAACTCTTGTCGGATATTTAATACCAAATCCTGTTTATACAAATATATGCAGAAAAATATATATGATTCATAAATGCATAGTTTGTAGATGACATTTTAAAAAGAACCAGAGCTCATTTGTTTGCACACAGTTAAATGGTTTCAATTATTTCTATCAAACACAAACAATTTAATTATTAAAGTATTTCTATCTAACCCTAACAATTTAAACTAACGTCGGCCATTTGTTTGCCCACAGTTAAATGGTTATACATACATTATTTGTAAATGAATAGTTCGTAAGTAATTTTATTTTTCACAACGTTAGAGCTTGTTTCCAATTAAGTATTGCCATCATTTGTACAGAGTTAAATGGTGTCAAGTGTTGTTAACAGATTCTAGTATATCTTTTTAAAGGTTTGATTTCTTACTCTAATGGCATATCAACCTTTGCAGGTTATTTAATGTCAAAGCCATTTCTCTTAGAAGAACAGTAGTGGTACTATTTAACCAATTGCTGGAAGGATAAGGGGGTTCATACCTTTCCCACGGGTATTTGCCCGAAAGTGAACGTAATAGCGCGACTGGAGTACGAACTCGCTTACTACAATTCCGCAGTCCATCGCTTTAACCATTACACCACGAGGACACCTACATTTTTTTTAGTGTCAATCATTTATTTGCTCTCAGTGAATTGGTTACATGTATTGCTAATATACACGAACAATTCAACTCACAACTATTCATTCCTTTGCTGGCAATAAAATGGTTCAAAGTATTTATATGTATACTCATTACTAATAATTATATTCTATATTATTCCTTCGTTTGCGCGCAGTTATTGGCCTCCAAGTATTTCTATGTAACACTAACATTTCAATTTAAGATCGGTAATTTGTTTGCACACTGTTAAATGGTCTACCAGTTCTATTTTATCTACTGATGGGGGGGTTCTCGTGGCGTAATGGTTAAAGTGCAGGACTTCGGAATCATAGTAAGCATGTTCAAACTCTTGTCGTGCTATGATTTTCGGATAAATACCCCGAGGAAAGGTATGAATCCCTTATCCTCCCCAGCAGTCGGTTAAATGGTGCCATTACCGTTCTACTAGAAGGGTGGATTTGGCTTTAAATTACACAAGATTGATATGCCATTAAATAACAAAACAAAACTGACCTACTGATTGCACCCTGTCAGTTACAACCACTACGGATCAGAGTGGACCTTGTAGTAATGCAAATTGAAGAATACTCCACATTAGAACTTAGCTTAGTATCATATACGCAACACCTTTTGGTGTGGGGTCTAACCCCACAGCAGAAATGCATTCGATGTATTCTACAACCTCAGCCAACAGTGTTGGTCGGGGTTGTTGGGAGGATTTGTGAATTAAGTTGTATGAAGAAATTTTACTTTTGGTTGAAATCCGATTACAGATCAGACCAATGTTTAACAGACACAACTGCGGGCAAAATATTTTAGAAGGTTAGAGTACTTCATACTTAATTCGGATTATTTAGTTTTCCGTCCCTAATGCAAGTGGAAACATAATCAATGATAATGAACGAACAAAACACCCTTGTTTATAAAAAATATTTCTCATTTTAATCTCAAAAGGACCCTGTGTTTGTTGTTGGTTTGACAGAAAGATGCAGAGACATATACTCAGAGAGGAGTCTTCTTGTTCCGTACCTTTTTCTGTGAGCCAGGGGTTGCCCAAGCTTGCACTCCTTGCAAGCCGAGATGCTTCTGATCGTCTGCATGTCCCTCGATCGACTGCGATTCTCTGCACTCTTATCACGTCGTCTGCTTCCGGTCACTCACCTGTTGTACCCGAGTGCCCTGATATGCTGTCATATCCCTGTTTACTCATCACAACGTGACAGCTTGTCAAGTACACGGGGTCACGAGGAACGAACCGAAAATCCATGTCATATGTTATATAACATTTGTACTGTTTCGATTTAAGCGATTTCTCAGCCTTGTTGGTGGGATTTAAAATACAGTGGCTGTAATTCCCCCACACAAGACTACCTCCCACCGAAATAAGAGAATATCCTAGTTATGACATTAAACAGCATCTTATGGTGAGTACCCCTTCATTGTCATTACTCCAAAGCCAACTCTGTCCGAGAATGGTTGTAACCGTTAGAATCAAAGATCAGTTAAAAATAATTCGAATTCAATGGGACCGTGTACAAAAACTCTATACAGTAACAACTATCATCATCATCATGTCGTGCCGCTAGCATGGATATCTCTGACCCTCTCTCGCCACTCCTCCCTATCATTCATCGCTTTTGGTAGGTCTTCAGGTGTACATCCCGTATCCTCACATAGCTGCTGCATGTATGTTCTGGCTGGTCATCCTGATTTTGCTTGGACATATGCGGGGGTTCATAGGAGTACATCACTGATGAGTTCATCTTTGCTTCTCCAGCAGTGTCCTGCGAGTCTGGCTCGTTTAACTTGTATCGTTTTCGTGATGGAAGGCAAGTGGCCGTACAGCTGGTGTCTTGTGGGGGTGTTGCAGTCAGGACTAGTTCAATATTGCTCTCAACATTCTTATGTAATTGCCGTCTAGTTTCTTCTTCAGCCGTTTAGTTAGCGTCCAAGTAGTGCATCCATATAGCAATATCGATACGACCGCTGCCCGGAAGAAACTGCGCTTCATTTTATCTGTCAGACAAAAATGTAAATATAAACGTAAATTGAATGCGATTCCCTTACCTCTAGGTATCAAATAACCCTAGACGGACTGATATGCCATGAAGAGCAATCATAAGTGATATCTACCAATTGAATTATCACTCAGATTCAAAGGAAGCAAACGAACACTAAGTTTAAACATCCATATAGCATATTTAAAAAAGGTAAAATTGGAGATAAAATTTTATAAGCTAATTTTCCAAGGTTCGTGTTCTTGGGCTTTATTATGTGTTTCCCGTCTAGCACATTAATGAATCCATTGATAGCACTTAATAGCATACGCATAAAATAGCGATTAAATTTATCCTAACTTAATCCATAACCCAGTCGGCTGGGGCTGTAGAATACGCTGACAGCATCTCTAATTAAGGGTAAGACACCCCAAGAGTGTCCTGATTTGACACTGAACAATCTGATTGAGAAGCTCCAGTAATGCCAGAGCTTTGGGGAATGCTGAGTACTCCCTTATTGCCATCGCTCCCAGGTCCATTCTGGCTGAAAAGGGTTGCACCGGAAAGGATCCTGTCTTATGGGTTAAATAGAACTGTTTGACATTTAAACTGTGTGCAAACAAATGATTAATGCTGAAATAAATTATTAGAAATAAAACTGTTTGATAATTTAACTGTGTGTAAACAAATGACTGATGTTTAATTGAACTGTTAGTAATACATAGCAATACTTGGAACCATTTAACTTTGTTGACTGATGTTTATAAATCATGTATATCTAAATATATATGTAGAAACAGGATTTAGCCTTAAATAACCTACAATAGTTGATATGCCATTGAACAAAACCTAACTAAATTCTCTTCTGTGTATAATGCACCGACATTCTTAATGTGAATTCTTTTGATAGATTCTTGAACGATGGAAGAGAATTATTTTCTAAGGGTTGACAGCTTGACTTGGAGAAAGAAGTCCCCACTTTTCTTATAATAGTATCTGCAGTCAGAAATAACCAGAGATGAAGAATTTCTTACGCCAGGAAATTAACTTGTCCTTACTAACTTAAGTTGAACTGTCTTCATAGATTCACTCGTCTGTTTCTCGCAATATATATATATGTGTGTGTGGGGAGGGAAAATGAAGGAGTATAGAAAATCAGATGGATATGTTTTTATAAGAATTTATCAGAATTCTCATAGCGTAACAGGTAATTCCGATTTTTCATACTCTCTTCGTTTGTCTCATTTAGCTAAATCTTATCCAAACTATATATATATATATATATATATATATATATATATATATATATATATATATATATATATATATATATATAAAATGTACGTGTAAATTTAATACGTTTGAGAAGTAAAACTAAACAGAGCTCACTACTTTACTATATATGTTTATGCGCGCGCATATTTATATTTTTGCCCAGTCAGCTGGGGCTGTAGAATACAGCGACTGCGTCTCAACAGAGTGGGTAAGACCCTACCAACGAGAGTCCTGGATATGACACAAAACAATCTGATGGTGAGGTTCGAGCAATGCTGGAGCTTTGGGGAATGCGGAGTACCCCATTCATTGCCACCGCTCCCAGGTCAACTCTGGCCCAGTGTGGTAGCACCTGATAAGGGTCATATCTATGGGTTAAATAGAACTAAATCGTGCTTCCTTCACAATACTGGTTTTTGCATTTAAACTGCGTATTTATGCTAAATTGAATTGCTTAAGATAGAACAGTTTTGACTACCTTCTGAGGCTAAACTGAATAATTTGAAATAGAACTGTTTTTGACATTGACACTGCATTTACACGAAACTGAATTGTTTCCACGCAGTCAAATGTCAAAAAACCTCTATGTTAAAGAAAATCTGTACTTTTGCTAAACTAAATTAGCTGAATGAGAACTGCTTGACTAAACTGAATAGCTAGAAATAGAAATGTTTTTCCCAATTACACTGTACTTATATTTAAACTGCGTACTTATGCTAAACTGAATTATTTGAAATCGAACTGTTTTTGACATTGAAACTGTACTTATACTAAACTGAATTTTTAGAAATAGAACTGATTATTTGCATACAAATGGATTTGGCGTTAAATAACCTATAAAGGTTGATATGCCACAAAACCCAACCAAACAACCATCAATTATCTTTCAAGTTATGTCTATAGCATGTGTTAGAGTTTTATGCGTAGGAATCACCTGCCATTTGAGAGAGAGAGAGAGAGAGAGAGAGAGAGAGAAACGCGTATTTAAAGAAGCAGTCATATTTTGACGGTATTTCACCAAGGTTCTTTTTCAATTTAGTTTGAGCAAACTATTATTATTTATAAATGGAATTAATAAAAGAAATCGTTACGCGACATAAATTTAAAAAAAAACAAAAAAAAAAACAAAAAAAACATATATTGTAGAATAAACTAAAAACAAACTTATGATATGTTGAGGGCGAGTGGATCGAGCAAGAACAAAAAGCAACTTTAATTATGGAAATATTTATAATTAGTATTGAAGCTAATACTGTAACGAACTTGAGAAAAAAAAATGATTCCAGCTATAATTGAGTTTGAAAGCGAAGCTAGAAAATGGCATTTTCAAAAAAGAATACCATTGTCTTCCGAACTGAAGACATTGATAGAGAAAAAAAATGGGGGGGGTCGGTGAAAGAAAATTGCAAACATAGCATTAAACAAAGTCTGCAAAAACCATTAATATAATTAAAGAATTGAAATGATATTAATGATAGTATGAAATACAATTATTCATTATTATATAATTAAGTCATATCATTTGGATATTAAATACAAGAGGAATAATATAAAGAATAAAGTAGATTATACTACTACTACTACTACTACTACTACTACTTGTAATGAAACTGGCTGAACCCAGTCGAAGACGACAATAGATATAACAAATTACTATGTAATTATTACATCAATTGGAATATCAAGACAAAAGGAATGAAAAAATTGAAAAATATATACTTCTATTCACAATGCTAGTGACTGGACCTCGTCAATGTTGACAAGCCTAATATTATTAATTTGTCAGTTTGGCAAGAGGAATTAGTTAAAACCTGAAGAGATGTATTCGAGGTGTTTTGGAAAAAACTGATATATATATATATATATATATATATATATATATATATATTTTAAGTACTTGTTGGTTGTTTGGTTCTACTGCATATCAACTCTTATACGTTACTGCTAAATCCTATATATGATGTGAAAGCGAATAGCTTGCAAAACCCAAGTTTTAAATGAGACAGAGTTCATTTGTTTGCACAGAGTTAAATGGTTTTCAGCATTATTATTATTAAACAGGAATAGTTTTAGTTGCACGCAGTTAAATGGTTTTCAGTATTATTGTTATTAATAGTTTTAGTTGCACACAGTTAAATGGTTTCAAGTATTGCAATCGAACATGAGTAATTCTACTCAACATTTTTTTATTCATTAATTAATTTGTTCCAAGTATTTCTACGTAATACAAGTTGTAAAGTTGTCGATCTTTGTCGATGGTAACCCGAAGGTTTCTTTTTCAATAGTCACAACACCAAGGTGTAGGGGAGGGCGCCACTCCATTCCCTGGATTGCTCTTCTTTACCCTTGGTCCTTACCTTATAATGCTGAGTATTAAGCAAGGCAGCATCAAGTACCATTTTTTAAAAATCTTTGGTATGACTCAACCAGGGATTGAATCCCGGTCTTCCAGACCATTAACCCGGTAATAAAAAATAATTCAATCTAATTCTCATTTTTTATTCGGTGTGGGGGGATATTAAATTTCTTCAGTGGGTTTATTCAGCCCCATCGACGGAGAGAAATTTGAATTCTATTATGAGCTAACGTGAAATTTAGTACCAGTTTTCTATGCAAAGAAATTAATTAAAATCCAGTTCATATTTTAATGAAAACAGGACAAGAGATTCGGTCTAGTAATCTTTTATTTAATTAAGAATCTTACTACTCGTCTGACTTGACAAGCGGAAATGTACAGCTTTTTATAGCTTGGATTATCAAGAGGAGATAATCCATATTCACCACACATATCTATGTGATTGAATTCTGCAAATGCCAAATTGGTTTCATAATTTTACAATGGCATACTTTCTTGACGTTGACCTTTTCGGAATATACTTTTCTAAATAATCAATACTCTATGAAACACATGTAATCTATATTAATATGAAATTTGAAAATTATCTTAATGCATGATAAAATGTTTTGATTTTATACATCATACCGGAAGTAAACTTCGGAATAACTTTTACTCTAAGCTGATTTTCCAGTCTTAAAAAAAAATTGTCCCTAGAAATGAGAATTTGTAGCTTTCTCAGAAAAGACTCAAGTAAACAGCCGTTATGTAATGGAAAATCTAATTTTTCAGAAAATCTAATTACTTAGTTCTTATATCAACTTCTAAAGTATAATTTAATACAGTTTTGAGAAGTTCATAATTTACGTCAAATTAAGAAATGTGTTTTTCATATATTTTATTCTGTTCTTGAAAATGAAGCATTGTCAATCATTATCTTTATTAATTTTAATAGTTTCTTTCAACTTGTAATATCATTTGCATTTTTATGAAAACTCAGTTCATTTCTAAGACAGTGCAGAAAATCACATGATCATTATTATTATAATAAAAAAAAAGACAAAAGAAATATGATTCCAACAGATAGAGAAATAATATAAGATTAGTTTAGTGTTATTTAGGTTTCTGCAATACTAAGGTTTCTTAAGGCCGAGTGGTATGAATTGTCTTCATTCTGAAAGGGTATATTTTGTATCGTTTAGCTTAAAAAAAAGTAATTAGCGTCTTTTTTGGCGGGGGGTGGGACAATTAAGTGCAAATGATCTGAGCAAAAATAGAAATACACGTGATACAAACTGGGTAACTCAGTTTGTATTTTATCCACGCAGAGAACAAAATAAACGAGATCATAATCAAGTCTGGTATGACGATCTAAACTGAAATAACCGATTGGTTGGTTGGTTGGTTTTTATGGCATTTCAACCCTTATAAGTTATTTAACGCCAAATCCATTGTTATGCAAATATTTAGCTATATTTCAAATAATTCATTTTAACATGAGTACACAGTTTGATTGTCAAAAACATTTCTATTTCAAGCTATTCAATTTAGTCAAGCAGTTATATTTTGAACAATTCAGTTCAGCTTAAGTATGCTGTTTCGATGTCAAAACAGTTCTATTTCCAGCAGGTCAGTTTTACCCATCGGATGTCAGCGAAAACTAAAAATCAGAATCAATTGGGGGGGGGGAGGACTGCGTATAAACAGCCTGAAAAGATATAATTTCTGGTTGTCAGTAATGCTTGGTGTATTCGCAAAAAAAAAAAAAATCTGATTTTTAGTTTTCGCGAAAATCAGTTGGGTTAAAGGGTAATAATTTACCACTAATTTCTTAACACAAAAAAATAGGCCCTAAGTTATATGGTATTGATTATTCCTCTCTAATACTAAGTTTTTAAGGTGAATTCCTGGAACGTTCGCGTTAACGAGCTGGACCGTGACACCCGAGCAAGAGTTTCAAAACAAATCACTGACTTTTAGATGAGACCCTAATATGTACTCCTAACCCGAGTCAGGCAGGACCTGGGAGTAATGGCAATACTCCCCCAAACTATAGAACAGAAATCTATCAAATGCAGTTTAGTGATATATTCAGGAACCATCATTTTTCTGGCGGAATTTGGGTAAGATTTAATCTCTCAGCAGAGAATGAAGTCGCCGTATACTAGGCCTCAATCACAGGGCAGAGTTTGTACTTGTGCAATATATAAGGATACAATTTTACACAAAACTCAATTTACTGCAACGTTTTGAGCGCCTCAGGTAGTATAATGGTAAGTAAGCTAGACTTACAAACTTTCACGAGCGAGATCGGCCTTGTGTAACATTTAAGAAAAAAAAAAAGGTTTAGTAAATTACGATACCTGCAACGTCCTAGGAGTATAACATTCCGGTCACTTTTCACTTTGTTTCCTTAGTTCCTATAGTTTAGCACTTTTTTCTGTAATGATTTGTAACAGAAAATTTATCTGTAGGAGATTTTTCGACTCTATAGACTAAAAAGCAAAAGCTAAAAACTGGAGAACTCATTGGACTACAGTAATTTCTCATTTGCAGGTTGGACAGCAAATGCATTATCAAGCAGCACAACACACTTTGCATAAGCGGTGACTCAGGTTCCAGCACCTATAAACTAAGTCTTTTAACTGTTTTATTTGGTCAACTTTATTTAATGACATATCACACTTTTATGGATTATTTAATGCAGACATTTGATCCGACCTAATATTTTCAACATTATGTCGCAATTATTTTTTTTATCACTCTGACTTACGTTATATAAAAATCATTTCTTTTTATACTTGTTTCAAGTATTTTTTATTTAATTCAAATAATTTTCCAACCGACATATTTTACACATAAATAGGATCCTGATAGATACTACCTCTGCAGATCATTATTGACCTGGGAGTCATAGCAATGTGGGAGGGTCTCTGTACTCTCCTTTATTTCGTTTGATGACACAAAAAAGAGCATAAAGCTTTGAGATTTTTGAGTGGGGTGGTTGGGAACGGTCATGCCTTCTCTATATTTTCTAAGGAGCTTTAGCTAGCTACATTCCCCGACCAATTCATCAGTACAATATATAACCAATCATCCTTCCCCAAGTACGCTGCATCCACCAAAATACAACACTCGTTCTGTAAAAAGACCTACTTAAAAAACCCGAACGAAATGTATGATTTTATTTACAGAGATTATTTACAAGGATGTGATGGGGATAGGAGAAAAAAAACCGAAAGAGAAAAGGAAACGAAAGAAAAAAAATCACCGTTTGGTTGCTCTCCCATCCCCACTTCTATGATATGGAGTCCGACTGTTTTTTGGGTTCCGAGAAAGCCGAAAACAAGCCGGACCTATTCTAAGTGGGAGGGGGATCTAATCTAATGGGACAAAAGAAAAAAGCAGGATCGGGCGCTGTGAGGACAGGTAGCATGAATTTATTCTGATGAGGTTTCAAGATTTTCTGAAAAGGTGAGCTGGAGTAAGGGTTGGGGTATATAAAATAGAGATGGGGGAGGATCTTGGAGGTTAAGGGTCTCTACACTCTCCACATCTTCAGTCTTGGAACCTCAAAAGCGGAGGCAGATTGGTTTATATACAACTGTGCTTTGATGTAATTGTTTTGATTTAATAATGATAATAATAATAGTAAATAACAGTGATATCAATTGCAATTGGTGCACTCGGTACAGTCACTAGAGGATTGATAAAGAGACTGGAGTACTTGGAAATAAGAGGACGAGTTGAAACTATCCAAACTACTTCATTGTTGTGTTCTGCCAGAATACTAAGAAGAGTCGTGGAGACCTTAGGAGACTTGCTGTCACTCAGACTCCAGTGGAAAACGATCCCGGAGGGAAAAATTTCTAAAATGAGTAAGATAATAATCCATTTGTTTAAAGTTACAAGGCATCAAGTATTTATATCTATTGACAACATTTTATACACATTTATTTAATTTTAAGTGACTATTCTTATTTAATAAAAAATTATTAATTCACACAGCATAATAATAATTTGTTTGCACACAGTTATAGAGTATCAAGTATTTTTTTCTAATATTGATAATTTATACATAGTTATATGGTATTAACTATTCTCCCAGATACTAATAGTTTATACACAATTATCAACGGCTGGAGAAAAAGCAAGACGGCAATTACACAAGAATGTTGCGAGCAATATTGAACAAGTCGTGGCGGCAACACCCCACAAGGCACCAACTATACGCTTACCTGCCTCCCATCACGAAAACTATCCAAGTTAGACGAACCAGACACGCAGGACATTGCTGGAGAAGTAGAGACGAGCTCATAAGTGACGTACTCCTATGGACCCCCGCATATTGCCAAGCAAAAGCTGGACGACCAGCTCGAGCATACATACAGCAGCTATGTGAGGATACGGGATGTAGACCTGAAGACCTGCCAGAGGCGATGAACGATAGGGAGAAGTGTCGAGAGAGTGTCAGGGATATCCGTGCTAGCGGCACGACATGATGATGATGGTGATTCTTATTTAATAAAAGATTATTTATTTGCACAGCTTAATAATAATTTGTTTGCACACAGTTATATAGTATCAAGTATTTTTTCTAATATTGATAATTTATACATAGTTATATGGTATTAACTATTCTCTTAAATGCTAATAGTTTATACACAATTATATGATCTCAATTAACTATTTCTATTTAATCGTAATTATTTATTTGCATACAGTTATATGGTATCAATTATTTCTATATCTATCCGATAATAATTCTAATAATGATAACTTTTGATACAAACAATAAAAGACCCTAATAAAAACAATGAGAAAAACTGGAAACCCTGATAAAAACAATAATATTATACAGCAGTGTGAAGAAATGAATTTTGGCATTGAAAAATGTGCCATGCTGATAATGAAAAGTGGGAAAGGAGAATTAGCGACTAGAACAGAACTATCAAATCAAGAATATATTAGGACACCTGGAAAGAAAGAAAACTACCAGTACTTGGGAATATTACAAGCGGACGCCATCAGACAAGCGAAGATGAAAAAAAAAAAAAAAAAAAAAAGGAAAGATTACCTCAAAAAACGAGAAAACTTCTAGAAACAAATCTCTGCAGCAGAAATCTCACAAAAGCGATAAACACTTGGGTCGACCCTCTTGTAAGATACTAGTGACAATTCTTTATATAGAGAAGGAAGGAGCACAGACAAATTGGTCAATGTGTTGTATGTTGACATTCGACCCGGCCAAACATGCCATTCCAAAGTGATGCACCGGAAAGAAGTGACACATTCCGATGGCAGTTATGAGAAGAAATCGCGTAGGCGGGCTTGACTGAAATATGGGACAAGGTAAAATCCCATGGTACACTCATAGACTGATGCACCGGAAGAGAGTGACCTGTGAACTTCACGACAGTTATTTCTGCTTGATGACGATCAAACATGCCATTCCAAAGATTGAGTGGGCGATTGAACTATTATATGACACAGTGAAGACAGGAAGTCAGTTAGTTGGAGATCAGATGAGTTAGAGACAAGACGCGATAGAGAAAGCCATCATCCAGCAGAGAGATGGGCCCCTAGGCCTCCGGTTGAGCAGCCCTGGAGAACGAGAAAGACACAACGCTGACGGCCATAAGAGTGGGGGTCTATATATTGCAGTTCTGTTCGGTCTCCAACTCCCTCTCACACACAAACCTTTCAAATAAAGTGAGAGGTATATTTTTTTTAAAGAAGTCTTCGCTCGTCTTTATTCATTGCGTCAATATGTATGCGGCATGTATATGTGTATATATGCATATGCCCGTGGTGTAATGGTTATCCTTGCAGGAAATGGATTAGGTGACACGAGTTCAAATCCTGGACGAGACTGATTGCATTTCACATAGCACTAATACCCTTGGGAAAGGTATGAATCCAAATATTCTCCAGCTATGGATAAATAGTACGGCAGACTAGGTTCTTCAGCCTTGGTGAGGCAACTAGTCTAGGAGAAGGAAAACACTGAATTCAAACCTGTTAAACTCCGCTTAAAAATTGACCTTGTGTCATATCCTGCACGAGTGGAGGGGTTAGGTAAATATGATAACTTGCAATTAAAATTATCAAAAGGATTACGATTTTTTTCAAATAAAAAGGAAAAAGGAAAGAATAGAAGACTTATGAAAAGAATCTGACAATTATTAACATTAGTTCAAATAATGATCTTAATTTTATGATATAGTAGCCTCACTTTCACAGCATGGCTATACGTACGATAAAAAAAAGCTATCAGCCATGTTTATTCAGCGTCTTTCAGAGCGATAACAATTTATTTTCTCTATTTAGGAACATATTGAATTTTGTCCGGACAATTTGTTTGCTTATCTGGTTAACCTGTAGGTCTCAGATTAAGTTTTGCTTTCTGGGAGCGAGAGATCGATATCGGAGCTTTCTTTTTTCCTCATTATAGGGCCAGAAAAAAATAGGCTAATATGATCAGCAACATTTTACATAAATGGGGCAGTCAGATAGGGAGCTTTAATGTGATACAGTAAGACATTAACAGATCTATCTATTGAAGACAATGAAAAATATTCCCAGAAAAATAAGTATAATCTATTCTGGGACCGGAATCTTATCAACGGTAATGTCCAATATATGCTATTTAGTATACGGTCTAACTTAGTATTTGAGGTCTACTATATTTTTCTGGTTTAAATCAGCAATTTCAAGACTGCTTTTCAACTACTGCCAATGCCCTTGGTAAAGACGTGAAAATCTGTTCTTGCCCCCACCCAGCTACGACTGAAAAGTAAATTGGACTAGGCTTTTTAATCTTGATTAGGCCTCCAGTATAGGAAGAATGCGAAGTCTGAATTGAAACCAGCTTTACTCCTCTGAAAATTTGGGTCTTATCTAGCTTCTTGAAAGAGTTTGATAATTACATACCTTAGCATTTGAGTCGGGATTCTTCCTGTGGAGTCTGCCTTCAGAGATGAATTTAAATTCGGTTTATTCAAAACATTAAAACTAGAGTGAAGTGAAGAAATAAACAAAGACTTTGTAAATGATATTATCTGGAATTTAGCTGTGCTGTCATTTCTAAGGAAGAACACAAGAGAAACAAAATGCCCAGATCTAGATGCCAAAACAAAGTAAAAACAAAGAATTCGAGAAGTGCCAGTTGTAAAGCTACCGTGCCTATTTTTTCTGGAAAAATAAAAAAAGGAGTCGACTTGTTTGTCTTTTGAACTAAGTAAAAACCGTTTCCATGTCATAATATTAAAATTGCCTTTTACCGATTTAAAATTTCATAACAGATTTAAGTAATAAAGGTGAGTTACATTTCTAAAATCACTTCTGAATGATAGAGTGAATACTGCATTATAAACAATGTGGTAGACCTACTATGATAGAAACAATGTCAACTGACATCTATAAGGAAAAAGAAAGCCTGAAATATTCACAATAATGCATTGCGTTGATACGCCGAGATTTTTTTTATGGAAAACAAGATTTTATTTAGATGATAATACGAATTTTCTGGCTATCTGTTTTCTGGTACCAAATTTCATTATTGCTAAAAAAAAAAAAAAAAAAGGGTGCAGATTCAGGTTTCAATTTTTATTCATTATTTGCTCCTAAGACTTTCTTCACACAATCATCCGAAGAATTTCCTCAGCTGGAATATTTGATGGGGAACCCCCCCAACCCACACTCCACCATGAGAAAAACCCACTGCAGTGAAGAGCAGAATAAAATCCTTACTTGCACGAAAACGGATAGAAAATGCGGGGCCATTTTATCATATTTACACATGTAAATAAAACCTAAACAAAAGTAAGTTAATTTCCGGAAAAATAATATAAAGAAATCTTATGAGGTTTCCGTGTATACACTATTCTCATTCATGAATTGAATTTTTTGGGGAAAAAAAATTAAGATTCGGAAATGTTTTCCATAAATGGAAGAGATGTTTTGTTTAGAAGTAGATGTACATTTTTTTAAGTAGAGGAATTGTATTGTGAATTGAATTACCACGACCACAAAATCCGGTGAACACCTGCGTGCGACATACGGAAATACTGGACAGTTGTTTCGACCTTAGGTCTCATCAGCAGTGTATACCGTGATTTCCCGATGGAGATTGAACCCACGACCACAGAGCCGAAACTCTACCACGGAGCCCACAGTCCACACAGCACACAGGTGATGCCAAAACAGCTAGTCATGGTAATTGCGTTTGGAATTAATGTGAAAATCTTGCAAAAATTTGTTTTGCGTCTTTTCAAAAATGGTGCCATATCCAACAGAATGTTCGAGGCTAGAACAGAACTTTGTTATCAAATATTTGATGGCAAATTACGCAAAATCTAATGAAGAATATGTGATGTGTAGAAGAATGTGTTAGTTAAAACAGTTTTACAAATTAGTTAAACATGGTTTTGCCACAACGCGCCTGAAATGAAATGACAGTCCATGGAGTGGAAATACAGGCTCTCCAATAAAGGAAAAAGTTACGGGCGCAGCTGCCAGTAAAGAAGCTCATAATGACAGTGTTTTGGGGGTCGGAAAGGACTCATAATTACTGATTTTCTTGAAAGAAAACAAAATGGTAACAATAAACGCTGTTCCTTACTGTTAACTTACACAAAACTCAACTTATTTCACGGTATGTCAACTACTCGTTGAAAATGCCAAAATTTGATTCCCTTGTAAATCCTTTACAGATGGGAAGAAGGTGGCCATACAGTTTAGCGGTATGTTGCTTCCAGGATTTGTTCATCTCAAAAACTATCCAAATAAGAAGAACAAGACAGGTGGGACACTGCTGGAGAAGTAAGTACAAACTCATAAGCGACATTCTCCTATGGACCCCTTCACACAGACGTGCAAATGTTTGGACGACAAACTAGAATTTATCTACAACAGCTTTGCACTGGGTGTTGTCAAGAAGACGTACTGGAAGCAAAGGATGAGAGAGACAAATGGCAAGAGAGAATTGTCACAATTATTATTTTTGTGTTCTATGGCGATAATTTATTTTCAGTAATTTATGAAGCTCTTTGCTTCGATGTGGCACAAGGCCGAATGAATGGGGTACCTAATGAGACTCGAACTCACTCGTGTAGGTTTGCTAGTCAAGCTTGCTAACCGTTACACCATCAAAGGTGCCTGCAATCATTTATAGTAATTTACGAAGCTCTTTGCTTCAATGTGGCACAAGGCCGAATGAATGGAGTACCGAATGAGACTCGAACTCACTCGTGTAGGTTTGCTAGTCAGGCTTGCAAACCGTTATCCAACCAAAGCTGCCCGCAATCATTTATTTTTGGATCGTGATGTTTTGGTCACATTTATATGCTTCAAATATTTCTATTCTATGCAAATAGCTGCCTTCGTTTATTTCCTTGTTTAAATTACAAGGAAGACACAAGGCCTTGACGTTTTCAGGGAGAGGGAAAGGGAGCGATCATGCTGTTTCTATATATTCTAAGGGAACCTAGCAAACCACATTCGCCAACCCATACAAGAGTACAATATATAAACAGTCATCCATCACTAATCACGCTACATCCACCAAAATACCACATTTGCTCTATGAAAAAGACCTACTTAAAACCCCGAATGGAATGTATGATTTTATTTACAATATATGATTTATTTATAAAAACGTTATATGTGCAAATAACTTCCTCCGAATGACATGGCTTCGAACATTCCTAATCAATAGTAACACTTTTCACGTAGATCTTTTATAACATTTGAAAGGAGCTTAACAGGTTCTGCCCCGACCCAATCTGTCGACCAGACTCTAAATACTCAACCTAACCCTCACAAGAAAGACACTTGTTTACTAAGTAAAAACTTAAGCATAAATCACATCTTCTGGAAATAAAGGAAGTAACTAAATATTATATTATCTTGAGACTTATCGCGACTAGCACAACGTAATTTAGTACGCCTCACCCAATACACGTGTTTGCGAGTGTCCTTGATATGACATTAAAAATCTCTAATGGTAAGGCTCCAGTCTTTGAGCTCTTGTGAATGTGGAGAGATCCATCACTATCATTACTCCCAGTTCCCATCTAATCCTCTCTAGTAGGACCTGATAGGGTTCTATCTATTGTCAAAACAGAACAGTTTGTCATTTAAACTCTATACAAACAAATGACTTATGCTAAATTAAATTGTTAGAAAGAGAACTGTTTGGTCATTCAACTTTGTGTAAACAAATAATTAAATATTGAATAGATTCATTAGTGTAAGATAGCAGCAACTGAAACTATTTAACAGTAGCGGGTGTCCTCGTGGTGTAATCGTTAAAGCGCTGGACTGACAGAATCCTAGTATGCGAGATCGAACTCCAGTCGCGCAATTACATTCACTTTCGGACAAATACCTTTTAAAAAGTATAAACCGCTTTATCCTCCCATCTATGGGTCAAACAGTAACACAACTACTCTCCTTTGATTGGGATTTGGCATTAAATAGCCGAAGATGGTTGATATGCCATTAAACAATAAAATCCAACCAACCAACCTTATTTAAAAGTAGAAATACGAGCAAGTTTTGTGTGCGAGTTCATTAGTTGTAACTCATTTAAAATTGAAATTATCAACAAACGATTCACTTATAAATTATATCTATATACATTTAAATATGCGCAAAGAATTGACTGATATTAAATTGTTACTGTGACAAAGCAATAGTTGAAACCATTGAACTGAATGCAAACCGATTTATTCAGGCTCATTTTAAAATGCTTTTACAAATGTGTTTACAAATCATAAACATTTAATATATATGTATAAACAGGATTTGGCATTAAATAACCTACAATGGTTGATATGCCATTGAACCCAGCCAAACCAAATCATATATATTTCATACATATGTATAAACAGGATTTGGTATTTAATAACCTATAATTGTTTATATGCTATAAAACCTAGCTAAACCAAATCATATATATTTAATATATATCTATAAACAGGATTTGGTATTAAATAACCTAATAATTGTTGATATGCCATAGAACCCAGCCAAACCAAATCATATATATTCAATATATATGTATAAACAGGATTTGGCATTAAATAACCTACAATGGTTGATATGTCATAGAACCCAGCCAAACCAAATCATATATATTTAATATATACGTATAAACACGATTTGGTATTTAATAACCTACAATTGTTGATATGCTATAAAACCTTGCTAAACCAAATCATAGATATATAATATATATGTATAAACAGGATTTGGTACTGAATAACCTTCTATGGTTGATATGCAAGAAAAGCAAATCAAACAAAATCATATATATTTAATATATATGTATAAACAGGATTGGGCACTAAATAACCTACCATTGATGATATGCCATAGAACCCAGCCAAATCAAATCATAGCTATTTAATATATATGTATGAAGAGGATTTGGTATTAAATAACCTACAATTGTTGATATGCTATAAAACCTAGCTAGACCAAATCATAGATATATAATATATATGTACAAACAGGATTTGGCACTAAATAACCTTCCATGGTTGATATGCAAGAAAAGCAAACCAAACCAAATCATATGTATTTAATATATCTGTATAAACAGGATTGGGCACTAAATAACCTTCCATGGTTGATATGCCATAGAACCCAGCCAAACCAAATCATGTATGTTCAATATATATATATGTATAAACAGGATTTGGCAATAAATAACTAACAAGGGTTGTTATGCCATAAAACCCAAACAAGCACACAGATATATCTCGAACCAACATGCACATGTATGCATTGTATGTGAATGAATGGGTGTAATAAGTTTATATCCGGGTGACTTTCACTCTTCCCGCGATAGTTTTATGCCTGATTCTTATGGTGATATACCTCATAAAGTCATTGCATGGACCCTCCCCGACGCTATGAATAGTGACTGGCTCGATAACGAGGCCAGCGAGTCTAGTCAGTTACCGGTAACCGTTACTGTCTGTATTTCCGTAAATATATACTGTTGTATACCTTACATCTCTTTGTATTATTCATTTCGGGCCCTTCAAGACCACAACTCAAATAAAACTAAAAAAAAAAAAAAAAAAAAACTACAATGAATCAAATCGTATAAAGGAAAACCCTTGTTTACTTTTTAGGATACATTCGTTGTTGGAAGCAATATATAGGAACATCTGAATGACATGTGAATGTTAAAATAACTAAAAATAAAGTGAGAACAATGATTTAAAACTGTGATGAAATATTTCCGGCTGAACAAAACTTCTTCTTAAAACGTTAAATTTACGGACAAGTTAGAAAATATTATTTTATTACGTTAGCGTCTGGGAAAATTCTAAAAAAAAATGTGTTTACATCAAAAGATAGAATTACTAAAACAGCTTTAAAACAATACGAATAATCATTACTAAAAGATTCAGGCTTAATTAGCAAATCATAAAAGATAGAAATATTTATTTCTAAGTGATAGATGATCGTTAATTAGGTGTGAAAATATTAATAAAGGCAAGCTTTATTCGAGAAAATAGTCATTTTAATTTACTTAAAAACACACGCGCACACACAGAGATATATATTTGTGTGTGTGTGTGTGTGTGTGTGTGTGTGTACACTGATATTTCTATATATATATATGTGTGTGTGTGTGTGTAAACTACCATGGTAAATCCGCTCGAATCTATCTATCTATCTATCTATCTATCTATCTATCTATCTATCTATCTATCTAGTCTCTTCATATCTGTAGTGGCTCATCGTGCAAATTGGCATACGAAAAATAGATTCAAAGGTTTTTAAAAAGCGTAATTTTTATGAAAAAATATCAACAAAAAGATTAAAGATGGAAAATTTACAAGTACCTTTAGTTGCTTTTCTTTTTTTTCTTTTCATTAATTTGCCAATACATTGCATGACATTGTGTCCATACGCATAAAAAAATAGTGCGCTTTTTTTAAATAAGCGGAGTGAGGTTTCAGCACGTATAGTCCGAAGCAGGTTGAGAAGTTTCTTAATCAGGAGAGCTGATTTGCTTTCTCTGCATGAACCCTTCCTTTATTTATTTATTTATTTGTTTATTTCAGATATTAATCCTAGTGGGAATCGTTCAGGTGTGCAATTGTAAGAATTCTAGCAAGCACCGAGTGAGACGAAGCAAGAAGGCAACTCCAGTTAGATCACATTCATACGCACACACACATATACAAAGACAGACACACACACACACACACACACACACACACACACACACACACACACACACACACATATATATATATATATATATATATATATAATACAAATGCATTATATATATATATATATATATATAATGCATTTGCAAGGTGGGTTAATATTGACTCATCGGTTTTGTATAAAAGAAATATGGCAACAGCTGACACTGAGATCTTTAGCTGGGAGGGGACAGACTAAATGCATTGTTGAATAGACATGAACAATCAAAGACACGCTTCACATAATCATTGTCTTTACAAATATAGACTAAAACTATTGAAGGAAAAACATAGCCATATATATATATATATATATATATATATATGTATATTTAGGCAGCATTTCTTCGTTAATGCAAATTTCATTAAACATAATAGACATTTTATGCCTACATATTCTCTTTTGGATCCGTTCGAATTCCCGTATTACTTTTATCGTATTCGGGGGGAATTGATTTAGGTATTGTCCATAGTTGTATGTATCCCTAGTACTTTCTGCCCGACTTTGGGCCATCATCAGGGGAGAATCTGTTACAACAGTGATGTAACTTTTGTTTTAGCAAATTACTACTGTGTAAGGACGTCTTTGCTGTTGGAGATAATGGCCCTTGCTTTTAAATGTAATTCTGTAAATAGTGCCAATACTCCCCACTGATCCTAATAAAAAAATAAAACTTATTATATATTATAATAAGTTTAAAACCTCGAATTTGGTCATTAGTAATAACTCCTCTCCTCGATTGGGTGTTGCAAAAAACCAACGTTATATATAAATTTAAATGTCCCCTAGGAGATTGTATCTCTGATAATAATAATATATATGTTGGTTTAACCTCAACTACCCTGTCGAGGAGACTTACAATGCACCTTCTGACACAAGTTCAATAGCTCAGCATTTAAAAAAACATTCATGCCCAACAACACAACTACGAAAAATTCTCACCGACAACACAACAATACTCGTACATCAAAATAATAAACAAAAACTTCAGATTCTCGAAGCACTATATATTAGAAACCTACAACCAGTACTTAATAGAATTAATTTTCAAACCAGTGCTAACGTACTTAAATGTCTTTAGCTACTGGCATTATTTACAGAATTACATTTAAAAGCAAGCGCCATAATCTCCAACAGCAAAGACGTCCTTACACAGTAGTAATTTGCTAAAACAAAAGTTACATCACTTTTGTAACAGATTCTCCCCTGATGATGGCCCAAAGTCGGGCAGAAAGTACTAGGGATACATACAACTATAGACAATACCTAAATCAATTCCCCCCCGAATACGATAAAAGTAATACGGGAATTCGAACGGATCAAAAGAGAATATGTAGGCATAAAATGTCTATTATGTTTAATGAAATTTGCATATATATATATATATATATATATATATATATATATATATGATGAGTATATATTTCATCATCATCATCATGTCATGCGGCTAGCACGGATATCCCAGACCCTCCCTCTCCACGTCTCCCTATCATTCATCGCCTCCGGCAGGTCTTCAGGGTTACATCCCGTATCATCACATAGCTGCTGTATGAATGTTCGAGCTGGTCGTCCTGCTTTTGATTGGCCATATGCGGGGGTCCACTGGAGTACATCACTTACGATCTCGTCCTTGCTTCTCCAGCAGTGTCTGGTATGTCTGGTTCGTCTAGCTTGTATAGTTTTCGTGCTGGGTGGTAGGTGGCTGTATAGTTGGCGCTTCGTGGGATGTTGCTACCAGGACTTGTTCAATATTGCTCGCAACATTCTTGTATAATTGCCGTCAAGCTTCCTCTCCAACAGTTTAGTCAGTGTCCAAGTAGTGCATCCATACAGCAGTATCGACACGACTGCAGCCCGGAAGAAACTGCGTTCATTTTATCGGTCAGGTTTGATTTCCATATGATCGAAAGCCTATCAATAGCTGTCCATGCCTTCGTTAGCCGTGTGTCGATGTCTTTTTCGGTTGATGAGACGCTGCTTCCTAGGTAGGTGAATTTGTCAACCAGTTTCAGGGAGGTTCCGTCTAGTGTGGAGATGTCACCTTTCTGATTAAAGCACATAAATTCAGTTTTGTGTGCATTAACATGGAGTCCAATGGGTGAGTATATATCCTTCCGAGAATGAGATTTTTCGTATTAATATCATAGCTTATTTGCCAGACTACTAAGTTCAACCAAATTAGTGTTTCGAGTGCTACCCAAACGAAAAGTCACATTGATTCTGGTGGCCTTGTGTCAGAGTAAGCGTAGCTTTGTAAATATGAAGATTTCTTTTACAGAGCGACTGGTAGGAAGCTCTTATCGTAGGCTAATCCCTAGTGTAACGAGTATAGTTCTCACTGGGTGCACCGTCATAATTTTTGTATCAAAATAAAATTTAAAAAACTTTGTGAATATCCCCATCAAAAATTAAGAGAGAGAGAGAGAGAGAGAGAGAGAGAGAGAGAGAGAGAGAGAGAGAGAGAGAGAGAGTTGAAAATATGTTTAAGAATATGCAAATTTGGCCTTTTTAAGAAATGTTAAACGCAAATGAAAATTGGAAAAGTAGGTATAAAACAGAAAATTGTAAAAAGAGAAGTGTGTATATATATATATATATATATATATATAGAGAGAGAGATTGAATGAATGAAAGGAAGAGAAATAGAGAGATAGAGAGAATATGAGTGAAAAGAAAAGCGAAGAAATACAACATAGAATATGAGTCGGTTATTGACAACTGTTACTTTAATTTTTTTTTTTTTTTGCCTTTGACTATTGTCACCAGGATTTATTAGATGTTACAGCGAGAGATTGAGAAAGAAAGAAAAACAGCAAATAGCCACGTGACCACTACTCTGTCCAAAAAAATAAAATAAATGAATAAAAAATAAAAAATAAAAAAGATAACGTTTGCAAATATGAAAAGATTTGAATACATATTTTTAAAAACTACTGACATCGAAAAATCATCTTATTTTGTGATTTTTCTTTTAAATGAAAAAATGAAGAAGAAAAAAAGAGATATATAAATGAAAAAAAAAAAAGGAAAAAGAAAAAAAAACAGAAAAAATGAAAAAATTATATTAAATGATTTTTTCTTGGAGTAAAAACGTAACATATGTCACACCAACTAAGTTACAGACAGTTTTATTAAAAAAAATGTCTGAAAAAATTTGTGCATGATTATTTTTTTTTAATACTTTTCAGAAATTTTTTTAAAAACCATGCATCCTCATGTCATGGTGTAACGGTTATCGTCGTAGATAATGGACAAACCGAATCGAGTTCAAATCTGGCATGGGGCTGTTTGTATTTCTAATAATGCTAATACCCTCGGTCAAGTTAAAAATCTAACAATTCTTATTCCAGCCATTGGTGAATAGTAGGGGAGACTGGACTCTTTAGCTTTTTTGGTCTTGTAGAAAGAAACCTTCGAATTCCGACTTGCTAAATTCCGCTTTAATATTTACCATGTGTTGTTTCCTGTTTGTGTGGATGGGTTGTGTATCGGTGGATACACTGGATACACTCTGGAAAAGACCTACCAGAAACAATGGAAGATTGGGAGAGAGAGAGAGAGAGAGAGATTCAGAGAAGTTAGTGCTATCAGCATGACTTAGGCAACACCCCACAAGACACCAACTGTACGGCCACCTGCCCCCTATCACGAAAACTATTCAAGTTAGACGAACCAGACATGCAGGACACTGCTGGAGAAGCAGGGACGAACTCATAAGAGATGTACTCTTATGGACCCCCACACATGGCCGTGCAAAAGCAGGACGACCAGCACGAACATACATTCAGCAGCTTTGTGAGGATACGGGATGTTGTCCTGAAGACCTACCGAGGGCGATGAGTGATAGGGAGGAGTGGCGAGAGAGGGTCAGGGATATCCGTGCTACCAGTGCGATATGATGATGATGACACCGGTTTTGTGGGTAGATTGTTCGCCAACGGCCCGGGAGACCAGGGTTCGATCCGAAGTCAAGTCATACGAAAGAATAAAAAAATGTTACTTGATACCTCCTTGCTTAACACTCAGAATTATAGGGTACGTATCAAGGGTAAATTGGAGCAAACCAAGTATTGGAATTGCGCGCTTCCCAACACCTTGGTGTAGTAGCTATTGAAAAGAGCAACGTCGGGTCACCCTTGATTGCAGTCGCCAAATTTAGTTTTATATATAAGTTAACATTATTACGCCACCCATCGAATTTAAGCGACCCTTTATACATATTTAACTGGACCGAAAAAAAAATATATATATATATAAGTTGTTTGTGAACAATTCATTATAAATCTATATACAATAGAAAATGTGTGACTACGTTTTATCTGAAAGGAAGTATCGATTTAAAACAGGTGTTGATACTTCTTACAACACAAAAAAATTCATTGGTATATTTCAATAAACTAAGACCTGACAGCCTGCGTGCGCACACACATACAGACACACATACGCACAAATCAAAACTAAAAACACACACTCACACACACACACATATACATATATATGTGTGTGTGTGTGTGTGTGTGTGTGTGTGTGTGTGTGTGTTTGTTTGTATGTTTGTTTGGGTTTTATGGCGTATCAACGTTTGTGGGTTTTTTAATGCCAAATCAAACAGTTTAGTTTAGCATAAGTACACAGTTTAATTGTCAAAAGCACTTCCATTTCAAGGGATTCAGTTTATTCAAACAGTTC
This sequence comes from Sepioteuthis lessoniana, assembly GCA_963585895.1. Classification (NCBI taxonomy): domain Eukaryota; kingdom Metazoa; phylum Mollusca; class Cephalopoda; order Myopsida; family Loliginidae; genus Sepioteuthis; species Sepioteuthis lessoniana. Next base: position 117,697 of record CAUZXS010000147.1, read on the forward strand.
TACTTCAAACAATTCAATTTAGTATAAGTAGAGTTTTTTGTCAAAAGCAGTTATATTTCAAACAATTCAGTTTAGTATAAGTATAGCTTTTGTTTACACACAGTTAAATATCAGAACAGTTATATTTCAAACAATTCAGAGTACCGCTTCAATATCAAAAGAAATTCCATTTCAAGGAAATCATTTTAGCATAAGTACGTAGTTTAAATGACAATATAGTTCTAATTCAAGCAATGCAGTTTGGCGTAAGTATGTAGTTTAAATGTCAAAACATTTCTATTTTAAGCAATTCAGTTTAGCATAAGTACGCAGATTAGTTCTATTTGAATCATAGACAGGACCCTATTAGGTGCTACAATTCTGTGGACAATGAAGGGGTACACTGCATTTCTCAAAGCTCCAGCATTACTGAAAACTCACCGTCAGGTTGTTTAGTGTCATATCAGGACACTCGTTAGGGTGGTCTTAGTCCTCTTCAGAGAGGCAGACGGTGTATTCAACAGCCCAAGCTGACTAGGCAACGTGTGTATGTGTGTGTGTGTGTGTGTGGATTCAGATTAGTCAAACAGTTCTACTTCAAACAATTCAATTTAGTATAAGTAGAGTTTTTGTCAAAAGCAGTTATATTTCAAACAATTCAGTTTAGCAAAAGTATAGCTTTTGTTTACACACTGTTAAATATCAAAACAGTTATATTTCAAACAATTCAGTTTAGTGAGTGTCTGTGAAGAAAATAGGAAAAGTACGAAATTCAGAAGAGAAGAATATATTATAATGGGAAGGTAAATTTAAGACGTTTGGTAGGATTAAACCTTTATCAGGACTTAAAAATGGCTAAAAATGTGACTAGAACAGCGATGGGTGCATCAAAATATCCATTGCAGTTCAAGCAACATTCTGACTTTCCATTATAATAAAATTCATCACTTTTGGATAATTCTGTTTTTCTCTCTTTGCTTTAAATGAAATATAATGGCCTTGGGATTCCGGATTATGCCTTTGGGTTTGGTTAGGCTGCGAGCCTTTCGTCTCGGTGCATGGGTTACTCAAGGTGTTCGAGCGCGCGCGCAGAGCGGACGTATCACTCAGAGATGTCACAGTAGCCCGAGATGGGAAACGGAGGCTAGCGAGTGCGAATGACGTCACGCACCGGAAGTGCGTGGAAGATTTGGGGAGATTTTGAAAAAGTCAGTTAGTAAAGTTGAGATGAGACCTGCCTCGGGGGAAGACGGGTGGTTTTCGATGCCCGCGGAGACCTTTTGTCGAAGAACCTTTGAACTCAAAGGTAATAGAAAGTTTCGTGCCTGAACAGGGAAGTCGTCAAGTGTTTTTTGTATTTCGAGATTCCTATGTTCTATGTTCTATCTTTATGGACATTCGATGTACGTTTCACACTTAGCCATATCATGGCCGTATCTGGCTATGGTACATAAACTGTCGGATTTATTTCCATTATTTACTTCCATATATATATATATATATATATATCTGGGAGCATTTGAATGCCTTAAATAGTGGTGTGGTTAGTTATAACGATGAGAGTTTTGTGGCCTTTCATAGAGCCAGGACAAAACAATATTTAATTGACCTGGAGGACATTTATATTTTACTCTATAGGCCTTCTTTATGCAAGTAAAACCTCAAACACCCTCTGAATTTATTAGGAGATATCTCTTGCTTGACTCCATGTCAATGCACACAAAACGGAATATATGTGCTATAATCAAACAAGCGACATCTCCACACTAGACGGAACCTGTCTGAAACTGGAAGACAAATTCATCAACCGAAAAAGCATCGACACACGGCTAACAAAGGCATGGACAGCTATCGACAGGCTATCGATCATATGGAAATCAGACCTGACCGATAAAATGAAACGCAGTTTCTTCCAGGTAGCGGTCGTATCGATACTGCTGTATGGATGCACTACTTGGACATTAACAAAACGGCTGGAGAAGAAGCTTGACGGCAATTACACAAGAATGTTGCGAGCAATATTGAACAGGTCCTGGGGGCAACACCCCACAAGGTACCAACTATACGGCCACCTGCCCCCCATCACGAAAACTATTCAAACTAGACGAACCAGACATGCAAGAGAAGCAAGGAAAAGCTCATAAGTGATGTACTCCAGTGGACCCCCACATATGACCGGGCAAAAGCAGGACGACCAGCTCGATCATACATACTGCAGCTGTGTGAGGATACGGGATGTAGCACTGAAGACCTGCCAGATGCGATGAACGATAGGGAGAAGTGGCGAGAGAGGGTCAGGGATATCCGTGCTTGCGGCATGACATGATTATATATATATATATATATATATATATATATATTGATGTGTAAATTCTATAGGTGACTAAATAATTGGGTCCGACTTATATATCATTAATAACAAGAAAATTAATAGATATACTTTAGTGTTAATTTAGTTCACCAGCTGGTCAACTGTTTCAATGGATGGGGTTTGAACAGAAGTTTATTTTTACTGTTGGAACCAGTTGATGAGCTTGTGAAATAAATGTACAATGGAGTATATCTATAAATTTTCTTGTTAATCATGATATTTTTTCTCTGCATGTGAATTTTTATATATATATATATATTTATATGTATCAATTAGCCATGCATTTCATTATTCTTTATATATATATATATATATATATATATATATGTTTACTAATCAATTATCTACCAGTATCCACGGTACCAGAAAAAACAAAAAAACCCTGGCCAGGAACAAGAGAAAAAAAATATCTCGAATCACGGTCCAGAGGAAAAAGAAAAAAAGTTTTTTGGGTAAAAAAGAAAGAAAAGACCAACCTCGTCCTACTCCTTGAAAAAAATCAAGGGGTACTTAGTGTAAGCAGGAGTGTGTAGTGTATAAAGTAGAGGTATATACTGATTCGAATAATAAGAGAGATAAAAAGATATATTTTGGGTCAACCCAAGGGGATTTTTAAACTAGGTACTATAACCATAGAACAAGTTTCTCGCACGAAAGATATAGGTATAGCACTGCTTTATCTAGTTATGTGTGGGAGATTAAGGAAAAAATTGGAGTAGATCCGATAATGAAATGGGAAGTAATAAAGAAATGCCGCAAATATAGGGCAGGTAATAGAACCTGTAATCTTTGTATGGAGGAAAAATTGATAATAGCAGATTGTAAAAGTAGGAATATGCTAAACAAAAGATCGGAGGTGTTGAATAGTTGTAAACACAAAAGAGCGTGGTTACTATATAATTAGGAAATGTTATAGGGTTTTTTTTTGGGGGGGGTTTGCTATGAGATTTTTTTTTGATTTTTTTAATATGCAAATTTTAGGATAGGTGGAGGTTTTTGGTGAATAAAGGCAAAGCAATTTCTCCTTAGAATGGTTTAGGCGAAACTTCCTGATGATCCGTTAAGGTGAAACTTTAGTAGAAGATTTTCGACTTGCGATTTAAGTTAATTCTATATATATATATATATATATAGAGAGAGAGAGAGAGAAATTGATAACTAGGTATTCCAAGTAGGGTAGATTTATTGAGGAGCAAAGTTTACATTATAGTGTTTCGATTCTACTGAAGCATCTTCAGTACTGTTTATGCACAAATTTTCCTTTGGCATTTGTATTTTGTGTTTTTAACCATCCATCGTCGATTTAACATAACTTATATCATCCCTTACAGTTCATTAGAACCGAAACGCTATACTTCTTCATAAATCTCTCCTTCTACATGGATTATCTTATCATCAATTTTCTCTATATTTTGTCGTATTACACTCCATCATTTACTTAATATATATATATATATATATATATATATATATATATATAAGTGTGTGTGTGTGTGTGATAATCATCATCAAGTCAAGCTGTCAGCCTTAATTTCCCTGAATCTCTAAGGTAATCTATCCCTGTCATTACATATATATATATATATATATATATATATATATATATATATCATCATCATCATGTCGTGCTGGTAGCACGGGTATCCCTGACCCTCTCTCGCCACTTTTCCATATCGTTCATCGCCTCAGGCAGATCTTCTGGGCAACATCCTGTATCCTCACATAGTTGCTGAATGTATGTTCGTGCTGGTCGTCCTGCTTTTGTACGGTCATGCGTGGGGGTCCATCAGAGTACATCACTTATGAGTTCGCTCCTGCTTCTCCAGCAGTGTCCTGCATGTCTGGTTCGTCTAACTTGAATAGTTTTCGTGATAGGAGGCAGGTGGCTGTACAGTTGGTGTCTTGTGGGGTGTTGTCGCCAGGACTTTTTCAAGATTACTCGCAGCATTCTTGCTTAATTGCCGTCAAGCTTCTTCTCCAGCCGTTTTGTTAGCGTCCATGTAGTGCATCCATATAGCAGTATCGATGCGACCACTGCCTGGAAGAAACTGCGTTTCATTTTATCGGTTAGGTCTGATTTCCATATAATCGATAGCCTATTGATAGCTGTCCATGCCTTCGTTAACCTCGTGTCGATGTCCTTTTCGGTTGATGAGACGCTGCTTCCTAGGTAAGTGAATTTGTCTACTAGTTTAAGAGGGGTTAAACATACATTTATATGCATGCTATATATATATATATATATATATATATATATATATATATATATATATATATATATCAATGAATTGACATATAGATATATCTATATATTTATAGACACACACACATATATGCATATCAATAAATTTCTGTTTAAATATATATGTATCAATAAACATTTACACACTGATGAATGTATAAACATATATATTTATCTATCTATCTATCTATCTATCTATCTATATATATATGTTCACGTTGAGGAATTTTTTCTTTTTTTAAATGGAGGAACAAATAGTGGCAAATTAACTAACGAATCTGAGTTAATAATTATTTAATATATATATATATATATATATATATATATATATATATATATATAATTTACTCACATGAACACATGCAAACATTACACATGCAGACACATAACCCGTACACACACACACACACACATATGTATCGATAGATATATTGTTATCCACAGACAGACTGTTTCGTTGTATTACAACTCTTTAGTATGACTAGACAGGCTAGATTCCCGAAGCTGGGACCGAAACCTGTCTAACTAAAACGCTAATCCAAGATTCTACCACTTAGCCACGAGGAAACCAGCACAAGCGAAGGCAGTTTAAACGCTTATGTATCACATTATTTTTGTTTACATATATCCACTTAACGGCTACCGAGAGCTCAATTCATTTGAAGAGCTTTACTTACGCTGGTGCAATTTGTTATGTGCTTTTTACATCAGTTGAATATCAAGTAATCCTCTCAAATACAAATAATTTGCTCACACATTTATTTGACTAATACATGCGACAGTAACGACTGCTACCACTCGGGGTCATAATGCCCTTTACAATTCCAGTGAAAACTTACCAGCACTCTCCTGTTTTGCTGAACTATACCCTCCCCACCAATTACTGTTTAGTAGTATACCTAGGTCACCCCCTTTTATTGGTAAACGGATCTCACCTCTCCGTAGAGGATACAGGCAGATTATTCTTAGGCCTGCTTACCAGGTGAGCTTTATTTCGGGAGAGAAAATATACTTTATTTTACATTCGTGTCTCTAGTAATCAATAAATACCTTAAAACCGTTTTGACTTAATAGCAAACAAAAAGAAAAAAAAGGGCCTCTTAAATGAGAATTCTGTTGGCGTAGTCATCGTAAGTTCATTCATCTAAAATCCAGCAGTCAAATATTTTAGAAACACCTAATTATCCCTCGATCTTTTTTTTTTTCTTTTTCTTTCTTTTTTTTTTTTTTTTTTTTTTTTAGTTATCAAAGAAGTCAGCTCCAGCATATAAAAGGAACAAATGAAATAAGAAATCCTTACGTAGAATTGTGTAGAGATTTTTCTTTTTGTGTTTGGAGAGCGTTATATCTACCGGCTACCAATGCAATTAGATTCCTTTTTGCTCTGAACAGTATTTTCTACAAACATTATGCTCTGTAATTGCAGTGAGCGTTTGCGCTAATGGCCATATTGGGTTAGATTATCCTTTTTGCATTTTGCTCTATCTCGATTAATTTGAGTTTCACGTACAATGCGAAAAGCAAATAAAACTCTATGTTTTTTTTCTTTTCTTTTTATAAATTGGATTAGTCAGTCCATATCCTTCTGCTCATTTCTATATTAGATACACCAACGACCCACCCATATGATTGTTTTTTTTAGGGGGTTATGGCATATCAACCTTTGTAGCTTATTAAATGCCGAATTCATTTTTATACAAATGAACAGTTCTATTTTAAACAATTTACTTCAGCATAAGTACACAGTATAATTATCAAAACATTTCTATTTCTAGGTATTCAGTTTAGCCAAACAGTTCTAATTCAAACAGTTCAGTTTAATATAAGTATAGATTCTTTTAATACACAGTTATATGTCAAAACAGTTATATTTAAAACAGTTCTGTTTAGTCTAAGTACAGTTTCAATGTCAAAAACAGTTCTATTTCAAACAATTCAGTTTAGCATACAAATGGTTCTATTTCAAACAATTCAGTTTAGAAAAGGTACGTAGTTTAAAAGTCAAAACAGTTCTATTTCACACAAGTCAGATTAGCTTAAAACAGTTCTATTTCAAGCAATTCAGTTTAGCAAAAGTACACAATTTAGTTCTATTTGACCCATAGGACTCTATCAGGTGCTACCACAACGGAGCAGAGTGGACCTGGGAGCGATAGCAATGAAGGAGTACACTGCATTCCCTAAAGCTTCATCATTACGGAAACCTCACCCTCAGATTTTTTAGTATCATATCCAGGACACTCGTTGGTGGGGGGTTCTTACACCTCTCTGCACAGATGCAGCCAGTCTATTATACAGCCCCAGCCGACTGGGCAATACCCATATGTTTCAGGGTGTTTACTAATATAATTCTATTTCTCAGTAATACTCACTGTCCATCATTCCATTAATTTTGACAAGACATACATCATTTCTAATCATGAATCATTATGTGTCCTATTCATGTGGCCTTGTGCCATATCTAAGGAAGAGGCTTTGTGAAATACAACCCTACTCACGTAGCTAATAATCCACATATATACACATATATATACGCATACATATATTTATATATATATATATATACACACACACACACACACACATATATATATATATATATAACGTAAGGATACTCGGAATGTGTGTCCTTTGGCTGGCCCGAAAATTGATTGGTAATCCAAACTTTGGATTTGTTGAAAGGCCTGCTCTGCAACACCTCGACTGTAAATGAGCATTGACATACGTGTCAGAACTTGATGAAGCGCATAGAATTGCATTGGCCAATGATGATGATAACAAGCTCTGAAATAAGTATATTTCTTGGAAAGAGGTCCCTCATATCTAATAAATAATTTAGCACTGGCGTCAACACTACAGATGCAGGCGATATAAATATATATATTTATACTAATCTAATATCTACCAGTATTCACGGTACCAGAAAAAAAACAAAAAAAAAACTGGCCAGGAGCAAGAGAAAAAAGTATCTCGAATCACCACCCAGGGGAAAAAGAAAAAAAAATTGGGTCAAAAAGAAAGGAAAGGCCAACCTCGTCCGACCCCTTGAAAAAAATCAAGGGATGCGCAGTCAGTGGTCAAAAGAAAACCAAAAAACCCTCCGCGAATCCTGCAATGCTACAATTACTAAAGTGCTCAACACAAGACAATGGGGCCAATTATAAAATTAACCTAAATCGCGAGTCGAATATCTTCTACTAAAGTTTCACCTTCACGGATCATCAGGAAGCCTAACTTCGAAGTTAGGCTTCCTGATGATCCGTTAAGGTGAAACTTTAGTAGAAGATTTTCGACTCGCGATTTAGGTATATTATATATATATATATATATATATGTGTGTGTGTGTGTGTGTGTGTGTGTGTGATGCTTATATTAGACTTATAGGTAAGTCAATACGCCCGTAGCCTGATGATGAAAAACATCTTTTGTTTTACATTACAAATATTTCTTTTTCAAATCCTTGACAATTCACTTAATCGAACACTTCCTCATAAATCGCTCTGTTGGCGGGTCTAATAAAGTGATTGCATCCCCTGTAGATGGGTACTTGTAGCCCCTTCCTTCCTAAATGGGATTTTTGGAATATTGCTATACCTGCATTTGAAGGTGAGGATCCAGTTCGGGAAATAAGGGTCGCATAATGGACCCCTTCGTTGCCACTATTTTCATATCCATTCTTCATCGAAGAAACACTAACTGTAAAAACCGATAAACAAAAATTGTAAATATGAACGTACATTGTGGGAGATTCCAAAATATCTGGGCTCAAAATAACCCTAGACAGGTTGATATGTCGTTAAAATCAATCATTCATTGATCACGTTGATCGAACATTATACGGCAAAATTTTCTGGTCCACATTGTTTTAACAGCTGTTTCTGGATCCAAACTTATTCATCCACTGCCATATCAACACACACACACACACAATGAGAGAGAGAGAGAGAGAGAGAGAGAGAGAGAGAGAGAGAGAGAGAGAGGGGGATGAAGAGTGTGATAAATGCACAACTATCTCCGCTACCAAGCCAACTTCATGATATAACATTACATCATTTCAAATCTATTCACAAACTTAAATGATGGGGCATATATATATATATATATATATATATATATATATATATATATATATATATATATCGTATTTGATGAAGTTCTGTTAATTTTTTTAGGCCATTGATTCATATCAATGCTTTTAACAGGATGTAAAGAAATTTATTATCCTAATATGACCGATTGTTGGTTTTTTGAATATATATATATATATATATATATATATATATATATATATATATATATAGTGTGTGTGTGTGTTTGACTTTTTAATTGGTATTGGGATACTGAGTTCCACGAGATATTTTTTACATTGAAAACAACTTCCTGCTCTTCTAATAACTTTGATTTTCGATAACCACCTATTTTCCTGGTAAACCAGATTTTTCATTTCGAGAAGCAATCAGAATTTTAAAGTTGGTGAGATTTTTTTTTTCACCCGAAAACTTTACTATGGATTTGCAAGGGTAGTTGACAAAATTTCGCATCAGTAAACAGCATTTCTTTCTTTCTTTCTTTCTGTCCCCCACCTCTCTCAACCTTTCTCTCTTTCTTGTTTCAGTCTTCAATTTGAAGAACGTTCTAATTTGAATTTCGTTGTTCGTTACTGTGGACAAGATTCAGGTTTTTCGATTACTGCACGAAAAAAAAAAAAAAAAATAAGAAAGAATAAAGACTTAAAAAAAATTAAAGAAAGTAAAATAAAAGAAAAAAGATAAAAATAAATAAATAAAGTGAAATAAACAAAATAAATGAATTAATAAATATGAAATAAAATAAATAGATAAATAAAAAAATGAAAGAGTTATTTGGATCTTAGAATTCAAAGAATTAGGATTTGGTCATTCTCTGTTCATTTAGATGCAGAATATTCCAGTGCTTGCAAAGTGAACGTCTTATTGTGAAATAATTTTATCCGGAAACTTGGAGACCATTTTTTTCTTTTCGTTCTTTTCTTTTTTGGATTTTTTTTTTGCTTGAATTCGAGGATATTTTCAGTTCGTCCTGTGTATGTCTGTAGTTCTGGTGGTAATGGGGGTTCGTGAAAGAAATATTTTAGCTTTCTTCCTTCAGCCTCACGAATTAAATTCCTCCATGTTTTCCCTTTTCAAACTTAGCCAATAAAACGATTTCCAAAATTTTCCAGTCGTTCTGTATTTTATCTTTTTAATCCTCTTTTTTTTTTTTTTAAATATTCGAATGTGTATAGCGGCATTCATTACTGTTGGATTATAACGTGGTCCGCTTATCGAAAACCAATCATCAACTGCGTAGTTAGTTACAGAGAAAAATATTCACAACAAAATATAATATGAAGAGCCTTCTTAACCAAATTATGGCGTTGAGAATTGATTCTAAGTCCGCCACAAAATTAGTGCGGTACTAGATTAATACCCTACAATTTTCAGAATAGCACTTGTTCTTGTCATTGAATCAACACAAATTGCTATCGTATAACTGAGATTTGAAGTTAAAGCCGTTTCATATTACAGGAACGCTACGAAATTTACCGGAAACAAAGACAAAATGAAGAAATAACGGCAAGTTTACTCATGAAAAGGAAAAAAAAAAAAATACAAACACGTGGTCAAAGAAAAATGCTGTTCACTTTAATAATGAATTTCAGATTTTCTCGGCTTCAAATTAGAAAGACGTGAAGTGATATTAAGTCGATGAAGGAAAGATCCCGCTGTTCCAGAAATAATAGCCCCACTCATGGGCTGGGGCGAGGTGGAAAAACTTCACTGGCTCCGAAATGAAATGCCCGGAATTATCCTCAGCCGGCTACTGATTGACTGATTTTTTTTTCAAAACACTCTGTATCTCGCGTGACTGTTCCTCGCACCTACCACGAAGGTTCTCATGATTGTCTCTTTGTTTTCAGTCAACCTGCTCACTGAGGCTAGGAAGGCTACTTTTATTTTACAGTGGTCATATAGGTATACAGTAAGAAGAGAAACGTTCGACGTTTTAACATCATGGGAAGTCTGACCTTCCTTTTTCATAGCATAGAATTCGGTCAAATACGAGGGCCATTCAATAGTTAAGGGAAATCTTTAACAAATGCACTTTTGTTTTTCAGAATTTGTTTCCATAAATATTATAGATGGTGCATTCAATAAGTTTCCAGACTTTTTTGTACAGGCATTTAAAATTGTCGTAGACTCTTGAACATTCAGTATGTTATTGCTATACACCTTATAAGATGACTGACCAATTTTTATGAACAAATGAACAGCGACAGCAGCAATTGAAATACCCCCGACTAAAGCCTGATTGTCACAGCTGGTGAATTTCAAAAATGCAATCTGGACATGTGGACACTTTAGAAAGACGATATGCAATAAAATTCTGTTTAAAAGTTGGAAAAAATACAACGGAAACGTATGGAATGCTTCAAACTGCTTTTTGAAGTTTTAAGGGAGTGCAGGAAGAGATTCAGCACTCTTCGAATCAGGTCAGTGGCATTTCCACGAGGACAATGCACCAGTCCACAACTCCATCCATATCACAGACTATTTGACCAAGATGGGCATCAAGACAGTTCCTCAGCCTCCTATAGTGCATTCCTTGCTCCCTGTGACTCTTGGTTATTCTCTAAGCTCAGAGGCTGTCGTTATAAGACAATTGAGGAGATGAGAGAGGCTGTGACGAAGGTCATAGACACGCACACACAAGAGGACTTCCATGGGATCTTCCAGAAGTTTTTGGAACGGTACAACAAGTTCATTACAGCCGGAGGAGATTACTTCGAAGGAGACTAGAGTTTCATGTGTGCACTATCAATAAATGTGCCCATACGAAAAATGTCTGGAAACTTATTTAATGATCCTCGTATATGTATATATATATGTATCCACAGCAGGAAATCGTTGTATAATTTTATCGTATTTGAAAATGAACGTGGTTACCCGATTTAGTTCCTGCATGAGTCTCTTTGCATTTCAAATAAAGCTAATAATCTTAATAAAAAGAATTAACTCTTTAATCTCTATATGAAAACCGGTCTCAGAGAAGGAAAACTCCGAATTCCAACTCGCTAAATGCTGCTTAAAACCTGGGATCTTGCTCGTGTGTAGGGTTTAGGTATAATTAAAGTAAAGTTGGCGACTGTAGTCGACGGCCACTCAAATGCTCCCTTTTCAATAACTACTACACATAGGTGTAGAGGAGGGTGCTACTCCTTTCCCTGGATTACTCCACCTTCCCTTGGTCCCTAACTTATAATACTGAGTGTTAACCAAGGACGTATCAAGTACCATTTTTGAGTCTTTAGTATAACTCAACTAGAGATTAAACCCTGGTCTTCAAGTCCATTGGTTAACACTATATATGTATATATATATATATATATATATATATATATATATATATCTTATTTAGGCGGTGCATACCCTCACAAGTTCAGTTTTGAATTTAGATTTTTCTTTCTTCTTTACCGATTCCCATACAATACTTAAAAATCACTGTGTGACTTAATATTTACTCGATTGCCCACTTGGCTGGGGCTCTAGAATACACCGACTGCTTCTTTGTAAAGGACTAAGCCCCAAAACCCAAACGAGTGTCCTGATATGACACTAAACAATCTGATGGTAAGATTCCAGTCATGCTGGAGTATTGGGGAATGTAACGTACCCCTTTATTGCCATCGCTCCAACGTCCACCCGGACCCGGAGTGGTAAAATCTGATAGCTTCCTATCTATGGATCAAATAGAACTAAACGGCATACTTATGCTAAACTGAATTCTTTGAAATAGAATGGTTTTCAGATCTAAACTGCATATTTATGCTTAAATGATTGGTTCGAAATAGAAGCGTTTTGACATCTAAACATCGTACTCACGCTAAACTCTATTGTTTGAATTAGAAATGTTTGATTAAATTGAATAGCTTTAAATAGAAATGTTTGTGACAATTTATTTGTGTACGCATGCCAAACTGAATTGTCTAAAATAAAAATTGATTAGGCCTACAAAGGTTGATATGCCATAAAACAAAACAACCAACCATTTCCTCGAGAGAAGAGTCACCTTAGCGTAGGGAGTAACGAGCTAGACCGTGATATCCCAGTAAGCTAGTTCGGACAATTAAGTTTAATTTATTTTGATATTTCGGAAAAGGTATGGACTCTTTTCTCCCCAACTGTATGTTTAGTACCACAAATGTTATTTTATGAAGATAGATTTGGCATTAAAAAACCCGCGAAAGTTGATATGTCAATTAAATAAAGACACTAAACAAAACTTGTTACCTCTAGTCGGAGGAAGAATATTTGGTTTCATACTTTTCCTCGGGATATTAACACAATATGAAGTGATGAAAACCTCTTCCATGTTTTGAACTTGGGTCGATAAATTCGCGTACTATGATGATAAGCGTCTCGCCATGAACACCTCAAATATACAATTGATCGGATAGAAATTACTTTTGAAACATACTACTCCAACGAACTTTTTCAAATTCATCATTTTTCCCTTTTGCTTGAGTAAAAAAAATAAAAAATAAAAAAATAAAAGTATTTAAGACTTTTTTTTCCCGTTATCGACTTGATTGTTTTCTAATCTTGAAGTTAATCTCATAGAGGAGCGGGAAAGAAATACTTCTCCTAAATTACTGCCCACGGCGTTGACGAGTTTAGAACCCACAGATAAAAGCCAACCTATCACATGGTATTTATTTGCTATTCGTTTTCGTAAGATAGCATTAATATTTATCGTGTTTTAAGGTTGGTAAATCGGCTTTATTGGTCGAGGAAAGTGCAAGAGAATAAAACCTTTTGTTCATGTGCCTCGAGATATTCACTAAGCTTATCTTCGTTTGGCATAGAGGAAAAAACTAAAACAAAACAAAACAAAACAAAACAAAGAAACAAAAAAAAAAACCAATAAAAATCATTACATGAAGGACATTGCTTTTGAGTTAGTATTTACGTGGTGCATTCAATACGTTTCCAGAGATTTTTTGGTACAGGCATTTAAAATTGCCGTAGACTCTTGAGAATTCAGTATGTTATTGCTATATATCGTATAAGATGACTGACCAATTCTTATGATTTCAGCTTCAAATGAACAGCTACAGTAGGAATTGGAATACACCCTACTAAAGCCTGATTGTCACAGCTGGTGAATTTAAAAAATGCAATCTGGATGTAAGGAAACCTTAGAAGAAGGATATACAATATAATTCTGTTTTAAACTTGGAAAAAATACCACAGAAAAGTATGGAATGCTTCAGACTGCTTTTCGACCATCTTGCATGAATCGAGGATCAGTTTTCGAGTGGCATAAGAGATTCAAGGAAGGCAGGGAGTCTGTGAGGGATGATGACAGGTGTGGGAGGAGTAAGGAAGGCAATAGACCAGAGTTGATTGGCCAAAGGGTTAGGCTTAGGGTTTCTATGTTGAGGTTTTAAGGAAGTTCAGGAAGAGATTCCTTGGGAAGAGGCCAGTACTCTTCGAATTGGGTCAGTGGCATTTCAAGTGCATTGCAGCCGGGGGAGATTACTTCGGAGCGGACTAGAGTTTTATATGTGCACTATCAATAAAAGTTCCCATAGGAAAAAAGTCTGGAAACTTATTTAATGATCCTCATGAATTTATACGTATTTATTAAACTTAATCCAGTGTGGCACAAGGTCACAAAAGTGGTGCAATCTTAAAACTTTGACTATTGTCAACTCATCATTCTGCTTAAACATTATCTCTGTCATTGGGGCTAGGATATGCTGACTGGATGCCCTACACAAAGGCAAGATCCCCTCCTCGGCACGCCTCCAAAAGAACGTATTCTGGGTATGATAATATGAAGAGCTGGCAGTACCCCCCACTGCCATTACTCCCAGGTCAATTTTGGCTAGTTACGATCCTATCTAGGGGTTACATAAATCTCTTTGAAAAAATATTTTTTTCGATAGGACCGGGTGCAAATAGCAACTGTTAGGAAACACCTTGAAATACTGTGGTATTTTGACCTTCGACCCGGCCAAAAATGCTATTCAGAATGACGCACCGGAAGGAAGTGACACATTCTAATGACAGTTATGAGAGGAAATCGCGTGGGCGGAAATTGGCTGATGAAATGGGACGAGATAAAAAAAATAATTCCCATGGTACACTCATAGACTGATGCACTGGAAGAGAGTGACCTGTGAACTGCATGACAGTTATTTCCGCTCGATGACGATCAATCATGCCATTCCAAAGATCGAGTAAGCGATTGAGTGATCGTTGAACTATTATATAACTCGGTCAAGACAGAAGTCAGAAGTTAGAGTTGGAGATCGGACGGAGTTATACACGAGATGTGGTAGGGAAAGCCACACCCGGCCGAAGGGGCCCTCGGGAACCCCGATGGAGTTTGGGGACCAGAGAAGTTGCTGAATCAGACGTAGTAGAGAAAGTCAGCAGAGTGAGCCACCGGGCATCCGGTTGAACCGCCCTGGAGAACGAGAAAGACACAACGCTGACGGCCATAAGAGTGGGGTCAAAATATTACAGTTTATGTTCGGTCTCCAACTCCCTCTCACCATAAAACCTTGAATAACCTTTTCGAACCCTTACAATAAAGTGAGAGTTACATATATTTTGTTAGAGAAGTCTTCCTGCGTCTTTATTATTGTGTCGTTATGATGCTGTAGATGACGATATAACAATACATGGGATTATGAAACCGCGAATAATTTTAAGAAGATTGGAAAGCACAAAATTCCGAATCGTTGTTACAAGAAGTAAACTGAGGATCCTCCTCCAGTAAGTATCCAGAATAATAAAAATTATTACCACATCAGATAATATGAAGAAGGCCGAAGAAAGCATTTGTGTACTATAAGTAAATACGGCTATTTGCGAAATGTACATGGGACGTTCATTACATATATACATAACGTATACCACATAAAGAACATAGGAATCTCGAAATTACGAAAAACACGTAACGACTTCTTGTTCAGGTACGAAACCTTTTTATTAACTTTGAGTCAAAGGTTTCGACATAAGGAGGAGAGACACAATCTTCTACGCTGTCTTATTCATTTTGCCCCCATTTCGAGCGGCGCCCATAGGGCGCAAGTCCGCCTCGCGTCTGCGAGCTCCAAAAGTCGATCCTCCTCGTTTGGCGTCTAGTACTCAACTCCCTAACTTTCTTTCAATTCTCCACAAACCTCTGCGCTCTTCAGGTGCGTGACGTCACTGGCACTCCGTCACTCGTTTCGTCTCGGACTATTGTGACATCATGAGTGACACCTCCATCCGCCCGCGCGCGCCCGCGTTATCACCTGCCTCAATTTTTGCACCTAACTAACCCATGTGCTAAGCCGAAAGGTTCTCAGCCTAACTAAACTCAAAGGCATGAACCGAAATCCCTCGGCCATTATGTTACATTTGTTCAGAATGGTGATCTTAAGAAAAAGGATTAATGATGGAAATAAATTTGGAACATTAATTACTAATTAGGAGGATCTCTTAGCGTAACAGCTATCGTCACTAAAAATAGAGTCAGTGACCTAAAATCAAATCCTGGAAGAGGATGTTTGCGTTTCATTTCGTGATAATGCCCAGTCTTCTTCTCTCAGTAAATAGTTGGCAGATTAGGTTCTCTGTCAATGGTAATGCAATAAGCCTAGAAGAAGGGAAACAATGAATTCAAACCAACTGTACTGCACTTAAGAATTGCTCTTGTGTCACATCCTGCAGAGGGGTCGAATAAATAGATGCAAAATCACTATTAGGAAGGCCGGAGAAGCATCGTTCAGATGAAGAGAATTTTGCGAATAATGTTCGAAAATTTCGTCTCATAATTGTAGAAATATTCACAGTATTTTTACCAATTCCAAACAAGCAGAGAACACCTACCCATCTCCTGCAGATTTTCCGATGATTAATGCTACTGTCTCTTGTTCGGGACATTGATAAATATCTCGTGGCGGACCTTTGTCAGAGCAACGTAACAACTAATCAAGTAGTTAAGCTTACGTTTCCATATTCCCATATTCAGCACTCCAACATCGAGATGTTCGTCCACACATACAGAGAGAGAGAGAGAGAGAGAAAGAGAGAGAGAGAGAGAGAGAGAGAGAGAGAGAGAGAGTGAAGAAAAACATCGACAAATAGAAGGGAAAAATCGTCAATCTCAGACACAATTAATATATCCATTGTATTTGATGAGATTACCTTAGTACAGAACAAGACCATGTGAATGTGAAGTACACGTTAATAATATGTAGCGCCAATTTACCAAGTGAAGAATTCCTGGTTAAGTTGAACATCTTTATCCTATTAAATTAACAACTGCATATGCACATTGATTTCAACAATGCTGCTTCTCTTTACATATATATATATACATATATATATATATATATATATATACCATAGGTTGTGATATTTAATATGCTGAAGTAAGCAAATAACACTAATTATGCTGACGGAATAAAAGATAATAATAATTCTAAATCAAATACTTCGTTAGCAATATCTCATCGACTGAAAATGATGTCAAAATGAGCATACATTAGACGGTTATAGGTAGGTTAAAGACAACATGGAAATTTAATCTCTCTAATGAAATAAAACAAGAATTCTTCCCATCTGTTGCTGTGTAAAATACTGGTAGCTAAGTCCAACGGTGAACCGAATCGCCAGTAGACATCTGATGGTGGGGTTCCAGTATAGGAGTTTAGGGAAGGTGGAATACTCCTCTATAACCAATACTCTCAGATCCTCTTCGGCCCGGATTAGTAGTATCGGTTAAAGTCTCATTTCTGGGTCACATAGGAATATTTAATTATTTTCTATTCTTGAAATCCTACAACTGTGCAAATCAATGAATTATGTTAGAGTAATTTAGGAAGCATTTTTGCTTCGATGTGGCTCAAGGCCAAATGAATGGGGCACCGAATTAGACATGAACTCACTCGTGTAAGTCAGCTAGTCTAGCTACTTAACCATTACACCACCAGAGGTGTCCTGAATAATGTTGAATTGGATTATGAGCGTTAAATAGCAATACTTGAAATCAATTAACGGTGACAAAAAGAATACGCTCTGGCTTTTTTAAAATTGTTAACCACAAACTATACGTTTATAAATATCACACACACACAAATATATAAATATATATCATCATCATGTCACACTGTTATCACGAATGTCCTTGACTCTCTCTCTATCTCTCTCTCGCCATTCGTCCCAACATCCATCGCTTTCGTCAGGTCCTCCAGACTATATCCTCTGTCCGTACAGACCTGTCGTAGATAAGTTCTTGTTGGTCGGCCAACACTTGCATGTCTGTATATTGGGATCCATAGGATGAGTTCGTCCTTACTTATTCAGCAGTGTCCCACATGTCTTGTTCGTCTTATTTACATGGTTTTTGAGATGTAAGTAAAATGGCTGTGCAGCTGCTGTTTGGTGGAATGTTGCATCCAGGATTTGTTCATCGAAGGTCGTAACATTCTTGTGCAGCTCCCTTTTAGCTTTTTCTTTATACTCTTAGTCAGTGTCCGTGCCTCAATATAGTAGTATGGACGTGACCTCTGGTTGGAAAAAAATGCGTTTTATTTTATCGGATAAGTTAGACTTTCATAAGATCGATCACCTATCGATAGCAGCCTAAGCCTTCCCTAGGTGCCTATTGATGTCATTTTTATTTAACAAGACACTGCTACCGAAGAACGTGAACTTGTCCACAAATTTCAGAGATCTACTATTTAAAGTGGAGATGTTTCCTTTTTAATTAAAACACATGTACTCCGTTTTGTCTGCATTTATATGAACGCTAATGCCACCCGCTGCCTGCCTTAGACTGCAGCGGGGATTCGGCTTGCGTAGGGGTATTTGTAAGAAGTGCTATATATATATATATATAGGATTTGGCATTGAATAACCAATCTTATCGTTGGATCGAATAGAACAAACTATGTGCAAACAAATGCCTGATGTTAAATTGTGACTGTTAAATAGCAATACTTGAAACCATTTAACTGAGCGCAAAAAAGAGCTCAATCTCGCTTAAGAATGCTATTTACAAAAGTCTTTACAAATCATATATATATATATATATATATATACTCCCCTACCCCCGTAGGGTTGAGTTCTCTAGCGAATGAAGTAATCGCGTTGCCATTAGCGTTTATTGCAAGGTATCTCCATATATGAATTGAGCTCTCGGTAGCCGTTAAGCGGATGTACGCAAACAATAGTAATTGCGGATTCATAACCGTTTAAATTTTACTTCGTTGGTACTAGTTCCTCGTGGCTGAGGGGTAGAGTCTTGGATTGGCGTTTGAGTCAACCGGGTTTCGATGCCAGCTACGGGAAGCTAGTATGTCTAGCCACACTGATGATGGTTTCGGTTTCTTTGTTTAATGGCATATCAACCTTTGTTGGTTATTTAATGCCAAAGCCATTCTCCAAAAAGAACAGTAGTGGTACTATTTAACCCATAGCTGGGAGGATAAGGGGGTTCGTACCTTTCCCAAGGGTATTTGCCCGAAAGTGAACGTAATAGTGCGACTGGAGTACGAACTCTTCCGCAATCCATCGCTTTAACTATTAAACCACGAGGACCCCCCCCACTTATAAGTTCTGATAGAACGAAACAGATCTGTCTGTGGATGACTATATATATATATATATATATATATATATATAAGGTTGATTTGGCATTGAATAACCTACAATCGTTAATATGCCATAGAACCAAACTAAACCAAACCAATATAATCTGAATACGTTTAGTGGAATAAAAGTGCAGAAGGAATTTATGAAATTAGGTTGCAAATTTGTTTGAGGCGTCGTTCGAAATAAATCGTTTTCGGAAACATAAGCTGAAAGTGTCTAGTGTGATTAATGAAGTTAAGGCGTCTCAAGAAATTGTACATGTGGATTATAAAATGGCTGCTTTGTATTGAAGACATTTGAGAATGATAGAAATAAACCGAACCCGACAGTAACTTCTTTATGAATAACGGAATCTACTCCAAAGCAGTGAATCCTGGGTACGACAGTAAACTGCATCTGATGGTGAGTCTGCAACCCTCGAGCTTTGGGGAATCTGGAGTACCTATTCATTGACATTACTTCCAGGTCCACCCTGATCTGGAGTGGTAGTGACTGTTTGGGTCACATCTATGAGTCAAATCGTACTGTTAAATCACTTACTAAAGATTATTATCATCAGTTATTTGAAACCATTCAGTGGTATGAAAATTATTTACATTACGCAAAAATAGGTGAAAGATAGAATTACTACTAATAAATATGAATACTTGAAACCATTTAACTGTGTGCAAACAAATAAGTGATGTTAGATAGAATTAAAAGGGTTAGATAGCAATACCATTTAACTGTGTAGAAATGAGCTCTAAAAAGTTCTTAAAAATAAATTTACCTACACACTATTTGCTTATATATATATACATATATATATATATATATATATAGGTATTATTCAGTCCAGTTAAACCGGAGTTGGGAGGGATTCCATCAGGACAAAAAAAAAAAAACATTCAAAAGTGAACATTTAAATTTTCCTGGCGAAGAGCTCAATGTAACTGCCATTACAGAGCAATAATTTCTATAGGAAAAACAACAAACCGGTCACATTAGGATTATAAATTTATTTCCATCCTGTTATGTGTTTTTGATATAATCAAAAAACACGAAAAAAAATTAACAGGACTTCTTCAGATCTAATGGATGAAATAAATTTATTTTGTCCATTAGATCAGAAGAAGTCTTGTTAATTTTTTTTCGTGTATTTTTGATTTTATCAAAAACACATAACAGGATGGAAATAAATTTATAATCCTAATGTGGCCGGCTTTTGTTTTTCCTATAGAAATATATATATATATATATATATATATATATATATATATATATATATATATATATATAATTTTTGATTAAATAATACAGACACATTTTGTCTATATAATTCAATTAAGATCGTTGGTATTGTCGTTAATTTGTCCTTTTACAAGACTACAGCAATACTTTTGGGTGTCAGTATCGTAGTGAGCTACAAGATCATATATTTCAAAATATGTGTAGTTAGGCAGCTTACCAAGATACTCACTCCCAAAAGTATAGCCATAGTCTTGTAAAAAAAAAAAATTAACTACAATACCAACCTGAAACCAAGACAATTATCTGGAAACTTGAAAGGAACTTAATTAGATCATATAGACAAAATCTGTCTTTATTATTTAATCAAACATACTTAAATAAGAGACTGCTACCTTACCACACACACACACACACACACACACACACACACACACACACATATATATATATATATATATATATAACAGGATTGAGCATTAAGTAACCCACAAGAGTTGATATGTCATCAAACTCCAACAGGATTCTCTTTCGGTTGAAGTTGGGACGTAAAATGAAGAAATTAAAAATATTAATTAATCAGCAGAAAACGAAGAATTTAGGAATTAAGAAAACGGTTTTCGTTTTTACAAAACGAACATAAATATAAAAACCAGTTTAAGAATTTCAGTGCTTCGTTGGCTTTCGGTTGCATCTCCAAGTATTTTGAAATTTGGTAAAATTTGTTTTCATCGGGATTTTACCAAAAGAGTGACTATACTTTGTCTCTGAATCTAATTTAAAGAATGATGCGAACTCGACTTTTTGATATATTTGTATAGTTAATATGTCAATCAAAGTTCATGTCGTACTTGCAGGTGTTTGATTTCAGTGCCACATAACACTGACTAATATTTTACATGAATCTACCCCTGTGTATTTCGTGGAAGTTATCAACTACAGCAAAAAAAAAAACAAAAAAACAAAAAAAAAACAAACTTGAAGAAGGCCGTAGAGTAAAGCAGACGAAACATTATGAATATAACAACAAAGTTGAGGTCTAATTCTTTATCTGATGAAAATAGTAAGCTTTCTTTGTCTGACATACAAATACTACATGGCTTATAGTCTTCTTTTATTTTTAAATTGTCCACTAAGTAGTGAATAGGCCCATCGTTCTTTAACTCCTGTGATCAGATGGGAAATAAGTATTTTCCTAAGCTCTCTGTCCCTTATCTATTTACTGAATAAAATTTACATGCGAATATGACAGCCATAACAGAAAAGAGGTAAGTGTTTTAGTTCATACTTCTCTCCTCTCTGGGCGCCTCGGTTGGTGTACTGGTTAGCAAGTTAGACAATCAAAACTTCACGAGTGAGTTAGAGTTCCACTGGGTGTCCCATTCATACGGCCTTGTGTCCCATCTGAGCAAAATACTCAGTAAATGACAACTTCTCTTCTCTTTACTTTTTACCTTACGCCAGGCAAGACCATCAGGAATTCGTGCCTATAGGGGCATGTCGTAGGGAGCAAGCATTTTGGGGGGATCAGTTGTTTATGAGTCGACAATTTGTGTGTGGCTCGCCATTATAAAAGAACCTTGTGTCATATACTGACTTGGTTCCTTCGGGTGGGCGAGCTGCAAACTTTGTTCCCTATGTATAGCACTAGACCTTGTTGTCTAGCTTAAGCTATAACCTGGCATACGTGCCCGGATCCAAATTTGGATTCGTGAAACTGCTAGCCTCATTAGAGCCACATTGCACTTGGTAGGTCGATGAGCAGCACAGATCAGCAGGGTTCGAGTCTCGGCTCGTTCCCTACCTTCCCCTCCCCTTATACCTACTTTAATCGGCCTTCGGGCTTTTGACCTTGTGTCAAGTCCTGTCTGGTGGAAGGCAGCGACAAATATCATATACTGACTTGGCGGAGTTAATTCCCTTTACTTTTCTCTTCTCGTTGATATTCATATTTTCTTATTCTTTTATTCTGATTCTTTTTTCTTCTTTGCATTATTTTAATTCTTTCGTTGTTCATTTATTTAATATTCTTATTCTTGTTTGTTTATCATCATTCTTTTGCATTGCGTTCATTCCTGCTTTTATTATTCGAATTTATTCTTTTATTCTTCCGTTTTATTTTAGCATTGTAATATATATTTTTTCATTCTTTATTTATACCCTTATTCTTTTTTATACTCTTATTCTTCTCATTCTTTTTACTGTTTCTATTCATTTATTCTTTCCCCTCTTTTTTTTCTTTTTATTATTCAAATCCATCAGCGTCTTATTTTGTGTTCATGTCGGTATATAAATGAAAACAGAAACTGAAAAGCCTGATGTGAAAAATAATTAAATAGAATACATTTGTTCACAGCGATAATAGAATTATTGACTAAAGAACAACAGTTTGAAACGAAAGAATGCGATTGTAAAATGAAGGAATAAATTTACTGAGTAAAATATAAGACGAATTAATGAAATTATAAACATTCTAAATAAAAAAAAATGTTAAAAAATAAAAAAATAATAAAAATAAACGTATAAAAGGTTAGCACAATCGCTTCACAAAACAAACGGCTCTGTCCATTTTAAAAAGAAAAGGCTTTTTAAAAAAATCCATTTGTTAAAAGAAAAAAAAATCAAAGACAAAAATTAATTGGGAGTAAATATAAGATAAAATTACAGAAACATATATCTTATAAATATATTTACAGACAATTTAATATATAAATGTTCATTCGAAAGTTACAACTGAGAATAAGGATCCTAAAAAAACACACATAAAGAACTTAGTAAGTTATCTTTTATCACCACGTATACTCTTAATCTAGTGTAAAATTACAACCTAAAGTTAAAAGCTAAAATTACACCCCAAAAATATACCCGAAAATTTCATCCACAAGTTTCACCGTAAAATCGTATCCTCAGATTAAAGAAATATACGCCCAAATATCACTTCCCAAATACACCTTAACATTGCACAAAAAATACACCCGAAAATTTTACCCAAAAAGCATCCAAAAATTTTACCCAAAATGCGCCTGAAAATTTTCCTCAAAATACCTCCTTAAATGACTCCTAAAATTTGCCCAAAAATTGCAGCTAAAAAGCCCCTAAAAAATTAGACCTTTAAAAATACGACCTACAATTGCAACCAAAGTACATCTTTAGATTATGCCTGAAAATATTCCCAAAAATTGCACACTAAAATTGAACCAAATATTGCAGTCTGAAATTGTACCTTGAAATTCTGAGAGCCAATATCAGAATCATGTGGATATTCTGTGGACCGCTCAACCCCTAGAAATAAAGCATCGTTACTTCCTCAAAGATTTGTATTGGTTATCGATCTGAGACTAGAATATGTTTTGGTCTGGTTTATTTATTTAATATGATGTCAACGAGTTGTGGGTAATAACTGCAAAATTTTGATTCATTTGTAAATTTCCGATCGTAATCTTAAATATATTTTCCACGTTTTATTGCCTTTTTAATACGTCAACTACGACTTTTCAAGAATAATTTTTATCTACACAGTTATATGATATCAATTATTTCCATCTTATGCAAATAATTTTGAGGCAGTTGAATGGTTTCAAAAACCCAATCATCTGGGGCTGTAGAATACCCCGATTGCATCTCTGCACAGGGGTAAGACTCCAGAACGAGTGTCCTGTTATGACACTAAACAACCTAATGGTACGGCTCCAGTAATGCTGAAGTTTTGGGGAATGCGGCCTACCCTTCATTGCAATCTCTACCAGGTCTATTCTGGCCCGGAGTGGTAGCAACTGATAGAGTCTAATCTATGGGTCAAATAGAATTTTTTGCCATTTAAAATGAGTGCAAACAAATGTTTAATTTAATTGCTAGGAATAATACTCTTTGATCATTTAATGGTATATAAACAAATGATTGATATTCAATTAAATTGATAATGATATATAGCAATATATAGAACTATTTAACTGTGTGCAAAAAGATGAGCTTCTGCTTATTTAAACAACAAAATGCATTTACAAATCATACATATTTAGTATATAAATATACAGAGAATTTGGTATGAAATAAGCTACAATGGTTGATATTTCTTAAAACCAAACCAAATCATATATATTTAATACACAAGTATTCCACTTATTGATAATGATATATAGCAATATATAGAACTATTTAACTGTGTGCAAAAAGATGAGCTTCTGCTTATTTAAACAACAAAATGCATTTACAAATCATACATATTTAGTATATAAATATACAGAGAATTTGGTATGAAATAAGCTACAATGGTTGATATTTCTTAAAACCAAACCAAATCATATATATTTAATACACAAGTATTCCACTTATTGATAATGATATATAGCAATATATAGAACTATTTAACTGTGTGCAAAAAGATGAGCTTCTGCTTATTTAAACAACAAAATGCATTTACAAATCATACATATTTAGTATATAAATATACAGAGAATTTGGTATGAAATAAGCTACAATGGTTGATATTTCTTAAAACCAAACCAAATCATTAATATTTAATACACAAGTATTCCACTTATTGATAATGATATATAGCAATATATAGAACTATTTAACTGTGTGCAAAAAGATTAGCTTATGCTTATTTAAACAACAAAATGCATTTACAAATCATACATATTTAGTATATAAATATACAGAGAATTTGGTATGAAATAAGCTACAATGGTTGATATTTCTTAAAACCAAACCAAATCATTAATATTTAATACACAAGTATTCCACTTATTGATAATGATATATAGCAATATATAGAACTATTTAACTGTGTGCAAAAAGATTAGCTTATGCTTATTTAAACAACAAAATGCATTTACAAATCATACATATTTAGTATATAAATATACAGAGAATTTGGTATGAAATAAGCTACAATGGTTGATATTTCTTAAAACCAAACCAAATCATTAATATTTAATACACAAGTATTCCACTTATTGATAATGATATATAGCAATATATAGAACTATTTAACTGTGTGCAAAAAGATGAGCTTCTGCTTATTTAAACAACAAAATGCATTTACAAATCATACATATTTAGTATATAAATATACAGAGAATTTGGTATGAAATAAGCTACAATGGTTGATATTTCTTAAAACCAAACCAAATCATTAATATTTAATACACAAGTATTCCACTTATTGATAATGATATATAGCAATATATAGAACTATTTAACTGTGTGCAAAAAGATTAGCTTATGCTTATTTAAACAACAAAATGCATTTACAAATCATACATATTTAGTATATAAATATACAGAGAATTTGGTATGAAATAAGCTACAATGGTTGATATTTCTTAAAACCAAACCAAATCATTAATATTTAATACACAAGTATTCCACTTATTGATAATGATATATAGCAATATATAGAACTATTTAACTGTGTGCAAAAAGATTAGCTTATGCTTATTTAAACAACAAAATGCATTTACAAATCATACATATTTAGTATATAAATATACAGAGAATTTGGTATGAAATAAGCTACAATGGTTGATATTTCTTAAAACCAAACCAAATCATTAATATTTAATACACAAGTATTCCACTTATTGATAATGATATATAGCAATATATAGAACTATTTAACTGTGTGCAAAAAGATGAGCTTCTGCTTATTTAAACAACAAAATGCATTTACAAATCATACATATTTAGTATATAAATATACAGAGAATTTGGTATGAAATAAGCTACAATGGTTGATATTTCTTAAAACCAAACCAAATCATATATATTTAATACACAAGTATTCCACTTATTGATAATGATATATAGCAATATATAGAACTATTTAACTGTGTGCAAAAAGATTAGCTTATGCTTATTTAAACAACAAAATGCATTTACAAATCATACATATTTAGTATATAAATATACAAAGAATTTGGTATGAAATAAGCTACAATGGTTGATATTTCTTAAAACCAAACCAAATCATATATATTTAATACACAAGTATTCCACTTATTGATAATGATATATAGCAATATATAGAACTATTTAACTGTGTGCAAAAAGATTAGCTTATGCTTATTTAAACAACAAAATGCATTTACAAATCATACATATTTAGTATATAAATATACAGAGAATTTGGTATGAAATAAGCTACAATGGTTGATATTTCTTAAAACCAAACCAAATCATATATATTTAATACACAAGTATTCCACTTATTGATAATGATATATAGCAATATATAGAACTATTTAACTGTGTGCAAAAAGATTAGCTTATGCTTATTTAAACAACAAAATGCATTTACAAATCATACATATTTAGTATATAAATATACAGAGAATTTGGTATGAAATAAGCTACAATGGTTGATATTTCTTAAAACCAAACCAAATCATATATATTTAATACACAAGTATTCCACTTATTGATAATGATATATAGCAATATATAGAACTATTTAACTGTGTGCAAAAAGATTAGCTTATGCTTATTTAAACAACAAAATGCATTTACAAATCATACATATTTAGTATATAAATATACAGAGAATTTGGTATGAAATAAGCTACAATGGTTGATATTTCTTAAAACCAAACCAAATCATATATATTTAATACACACGTATACCGAGGATTTGGCATTAAAAAACCTAAAGTGATTGATATGCCATAAAACCAAACCAAACGATGTATATTTAAAAGATATGTACAGAGAGGATTTAGCATGAAATAACTAACAACTGTTGATGTCATAAAACCCAACCAAACCAAATCATAAATATTTAATATATGTATAAAGAGGATTTGGCATTAAATGACCTACAATGGTTGATATGTCATAAAACCCAACCAAACCAAATCCTATATATTTAATATATATGTATAAAGAGGATTTGGCATTAAATAACCTACAATGGTTGATATGTCATAAAACCCAACCAAACCAAATCCTATATATTTAATATATAGGTATAAAGAGGATTTGGCATTAAATAACCTACAATGGTTGATATGTCATAAAACCCAACCAAACCAAATCATGTATATTTAATATATATGTATAAAGAGGATTTGGCATTAAATAACCTACAATGGTTGATATGTCATAAAACCCAACCAAACCAAACCAAATCATATATATTTGATATATAAGTATAAAGAGGATATGGTATTAAATAACCTGTAATGGTTGATATGCCATAAAACCAAACCAAACAAATGGTTTCAAGTATTATTATTTATCATTAAGTTTTCCTTTCAATAAGAATCACTTGATTTCACCTAATTTAAATGGTTTCATGTATTCCTAATCAAGGCTAAAATGTTCAAACATATTTATTCGACCCATGGAAAGGATCTTAATGAGTAATACCCTTTTAAGTCTGAGTGAATCAGAATGTAATGGCATCGAAAAGATTCCCATATCGCCCAAGAGCTCCAGAATTAGAACCTCAACACTGAATACTGTTTAATATTATACACTGTCAGCGAATTCTAAGCCCTCACATGGACATATAATTGGTTAATATGTCTACTGGAGAGTCAACATTGGATGCAAGTTAGTGTCATGAACATAACTCTGATTTTTATGAATTCTTATCCCACCATATAGAGAATGCAGTCGGCATATTCTAAACCTCACTGACAGGGTAATAAAATATCTATTTGTATCATTTTATTACCATAGACACTGACTATGTGTCCTTTTGTCCCAGTCGGCTGGGGCTTCGGAATAAACTGACTGTATATCTGCAGAGGGGTAAGACTCCCCATATTGTTTGTTCTGATATTACACTAAATAATCTGATGTTGAGGCTCTAGTCATAGAGCTTTGTTGAATGTCCAGTATCCCTGTATTGCATTTGCTCTCAGATTCACTTTGGCTTAGAGTGATAGCTCCTGATAGCATCTTATCTATGGGTTAAATTGAACTTTTAGACATTTAAGCCGTGAAAGCAAATGACTTGTGCTAAATAAAATTGTTTCAAATAAAACAGTTAGATCATTTAACTGAGTGAAAAATAAACGATTGGTGTTTAATTGAATTTTTTTGTGATACATCGCAGTACTTGGAATCATTTAACTTCGTTGAGTTATGCTAAATTAAATTGTTAGAAATAAAATTGTCAGATCATTTAACTGTGAGTTAAAAAATGACTGATGTTTAATTGAATCATTAGTGATACATAACAATACTTGGAATCATTTGATTTGGTTGAATTATGTTAAATTGAATTGTTAGAAATAAAACGCTTTGACCGATTGATTGAAATATGATAGGGTCACAATCAATCTGGGAGTAATTCCAAAGAAAGAGTGACCCAAAATTCCCCAGAAATTCTAAACTGGAGCCTCAAAATAGGATGGAGGTTTTCTAAGTAACTTACTTCTCAACAAGTAATACAGTAATTAAAAAAATCATTTGATCATTGAAAAAATAGTTGTGATAACAAACACTCAGGATTGAATCAAATTTCGTCATTAAATAACACATAAACGGTTTGTGTGCCATCTAAAAATAAACCTTCACTATTATTACCCCCAAGACTACCGGCAGGACTAGCAAAAAATTATTCTAAGCTAGAGATTGTTGATGCGATTCCTGTATATAAGCATTGTAGAATAAATTTCACGTATATAAAATATTCTTTTAGTGTTTATAGTTTTCGTTTAGCGAATATCTTGTCATCTCGAGTTAATTTTTGTGGAAAGCGCAAACGATCTCTGATAATCCACGTCTTTACTTAATCTGTTGGGTAGCCATATTGTCTTTCTAAGCCGGTGGTCTTTCTTCTCGTCGCGCCATCTTGTTCACTGACATCTCGCTTTTTCTCGATTCTCTCTCTCTCTCTGGGATATTCATAACGAAGGCATTTCCTGTGTATATATTTCTTTATTCATTTCGAGAAGACTTCTTACACATTACCAGCTGCATACGACAGTTGGAAACTAGCCTTCTGGACATGGATAAAAATAAGGACCACACAAACAAAGATCTTTCGTCTTCATCGGCTCTGCGCCAACTGATTAAAAGTTAAGATC
This sequence comes from Sepioteuthis lessoniana, assembly GCA_963585895.1. Lineage (NCBI taxonomy): Eukaryota > Metazoa > Mollusca > Cephalopoda > Myopsida > Loliginidae > Sepioteuthis > Sepioteuthis lessoniana. The sequence goes on from CAUZXS010000147.1 coordinate 147,229, forward strand.
TATTTTGTATTTCTAGGATTTTCGTCACCTGACTTTACAATCCTCTGATGAAGCCCTAACTTCAGAACTGTCCTTAAAAGGCCATTGGCCTAGTCGGTTAGGGCTGCAGAATACACTAACATCTCTGCAGAGCGTAAAACAACGCCCCAACGTGTGTCCTGGATATGAAACTAAACAATCTGATTGTGAGGCTCCAATAATGCAAGAGCTTTGGGCAATCCTCAATATTACTATCGCTCCTAGGTAAACTCTGGCCCGGAGTGGTAGCACCTGATAAGGTCATATCTATGGATTTAATAGAACTAAACAGTGCACTAACACTAAACTGAGTTGTTTGAAATAGAGCTGTTTTTGACATTTAAGATGTATTCTTCTGTTAAACGGAATTTTTTGAATTAAAACCGATATTTAAATTGCTTACTCATGCAAAATCGAATTGTTTAAAATAGAAATGTTTTTGACATTTAAACTGCCTATTTATGCTAAACCGAATTTTTTGAAATAGAAGTGTTTGTATATTTAAAAACGGATTTGGGATTTAAAAAAATGTTCAATGGTTGATGTGTCATAAATCCAAACCAAATCAAAATGTCTTCATTCGGCGTTAAATGACCGGGAAAAAGTTTGATACGCCGTAAAACAAAACGACCAAATAACTAATCTTAAAGGTCAATTGACCGAGCTAGGTAGACAATTTCAGAATACAGCAATTTAATTTTTTTTTAAATTGATATACTAAATGCCCTATTAAAGATTCACTCTGTTTATTATTCAACAATCAGCGTAGATTTAAAAAAAAAAACTGTTTGCCAGTTCGAATATAACGAATATCGTCTTTCAGTTAACAATGCAATGAATTGATTTTATTTTTGCTGATAATGCAGATACAAGTTTTATCGAAACATGAGAAACAATCAGCCAGGAGCATCGAACAGCGTGGGAATCAAGGCTTCTTGACATTGACATGAGTGTAGGATCTCATTCTTATTCGGTACCAGCCCAGTCGGTTAGGGTTGTAGAATACACCGACTGCATCTCTGCGGAAAAAGTAAGAGACTCCAACGGTTGGTTGGTTGGGTTTTTATGGCATATCAACTTTTGTGGGTCAATTAACACCAAATCCATTTTTATGCCAATAATCAGTTCTATTTCAAACAATTCAGTTTAGCATGAATACGCGGTTTTATTGTCAAAAACGTTTCTATTTCAAGCTATTCAGTTTATTCAATTTTGAATGAATTCATATTTTGCTTACACACAGTTAAATGTCAAAACAGTTCTATATATAATAATTTCAATGTCAAAATAGTTCCATTTAAAACAATTCAGTTTAGCATAAGCACTGAGTTTAAATGTAAGAACAGTTTAATTGTCAAAAACATTACTATTTCAAGCTTATCAGTTTAGTCAAACAGTTCTAATTCAAACAATACAATTTAGCATAAGTTTACAGTCTAGTTCTATTTAACCCATACATAGGGCCCAATCAGGTGCTATCACTCCAGGCTAGTGTGGACCAGGGAGCAATGGCAGTGAAAGGGTGCTCTGCATTCCCAAAAGCCCAAGCATCACTGGATCCTCACCATCGGATTGTTTAGTGTCATATCCAGGACACTCGTTGGGAGGGGGTCTTACCCCTCTGCAGAGATGCAGTCTGTTTATTCTACAGCCCCAGCCAACTGGGCAAGAGCCCCCAACGAATGTCCTTGATATGACATTAGACGAGATGGTGAGGCTCCAGCCTTGGATAATTGGGGAATGTTAAGTACCCTTTTCATTGCCATTGCTCCCAGGTCTGCTCTGATCAGAGTGGTAGCACTTGAGAGGGTCCTATCCATGGGTCAAATAGAACAAGCTATGTGTACAAAAAATGGCTAACGTTAAATTGTGATTATTATATCGCTATAATTGAAAACATTCAATTGTGTGCAAAAAAGAGCTCAGGCACGTTTAAGAATGTTATCAACAAAATGACTTTACCATTATATATATATATATATATATATATATATATATATATATATACATGTGTGTGTGTGTGTGTGTGTGTGTGTGTGTGTGTAACTTATGTATGAGGATGATTAAACATTAAATAACATACAACGATTGATACTATTTACCAACCCCTCCGCTCGGGCAGGATATGACACAAGGTCAATTTTTAAGCGGAGTTTAATAGGTTTGAATTCAGAGTTTTCCTTCTCCTAGACTAGTTGCCTCACCAAGGCTGAAGAACCTAGTCTGCCATACTATTTACCCATAGCTGGAGGGAGAATAATTGGATTCATACCTTCCCCAAGGGTATTAGTGCTATGTGAAATGCAATCAGTCTCGTCCAGGATTTGAACTCGTGTCGCCGTGTTTATTTCCTACGACGATAACGACTACAGGCACGTTTAAGAATGTTATCAACAAAATGACTTTACCAATTATATATATATATATATATATATATATGTGTGTGTGTGTGTGTGTGTGTGTAACTTATGTATGAGGATGATTAAACATTAAATAACATACAACGATTGATACTATTTACCAACCCCTCCGCTCGGGCAGGATATGACACAACGCATGACACACATACAACGACTGATATGCCATAAAAATAAACCAAACCAAACCAATCTTATTCGGTGCCTAAAATTTTGGACAAGAATTACGATTTTTAAATATTCATACTACATGCCGTCTACTCAGTGCTATTTTCAGGATGAGTGACGTCTTTACGAACAGACCATTTTAAAGAATTTATGGGTTTCAAAAATTAGATAATAAGGAAAAATAGATGTTTATTTTTCGAAAGACTTGGGTGAGTCAAACGCTTTGTAATATTTTAGTATATTCTATTTTGCGGCGCGTATATCACGTGGTAGACACCTGCTGCGGTTGGTAGTATCTTGATAGTTGATGTGCAGACATGTTTTGTATTGCTTCACTCCGTGAACGTTCTCAAAGCCGCCGAGATTAATGTACAATGTAATCTAATTCGGGAAATTATGTTTTATGAGTTCCAACCGGGCCAAAACGCTGAGGAAGCAGCTAAAAACATCTGTGCAGCAAAAGAGGAAGGAACACTTAATCACAGTACAATAAATTAAGAAATTTCTAATGATCAGATCATGTCAGGTACACTTGATCAGTTTGGTTTCTTTTTTTGATGACATATAAATCTGATTGGGTTATTTAATGCTAAAGTAATCCAAGGTGAACTGCAAAGGTACTATTTAACTCACAGGGGATGTCCTCGTGGTATAATGGTTAAAGCGATGGACTGCGGTATCGTTGTAAGCGAGTTCGTACTCCAGTCACTCTATAACGCTCACTTTCGGGCAAGTACCCTTGGGAAAGGTATGAACCCCCTTATCCTCCCAGCTATGGGTTAAATAGTACCACTACTGTTCTTCTAGGAGAATAGCTTTGGCATTAAATAACATGTAAAGGTTGATATGCCATTAAACTAAGAAACCAAACGAAACCCTTAACCCACAGCTGAGGAAAAAAGGTATTCATGACATTTCCGAGAGTATTAGTCGAAAACTGCGTTTCATTTTATCGATCAGGTCTGATTTCCATATGACCGATAGCCTATCGTTAGCTGTCCATGCCTTCGTTAGTGGCGTGTCGATGTCCTTTTCAGTTGATGAGACGCTGCTTCCTAGGTAGGTGAATTGGTCTACTAGATTCGAGGGGGTTCCGTCTAGTGTGGAGATGTCACCAGTTTGATTATAGCACATATATTCCGTTTATTCCAGTTTATTCCAGGCAGCGGTCGTATCGATACTGCTATATGGATGCACTACTTGGACGCTAACTAAACGGCTTGAGAAGAAGCTACCACCTGCCTCCCATCACGAAAACTATCCAAGCTAGACGAACCAGACATGCAGGACACTGCAAGGACGAGCTCATAAGTGATGTACTCCTATGGACCCCCATATATGGCCGGGCAAAAGGAAGACTAGCAGCTCGAACATACATTCAGCAGCTATGTGAGGATACGGGATGTAGCCCTGAAGACCTGCCAGAGGCGATGAACGATAGGGAGAAGTGGCGAGAGAGAGTCAGGGATATCCGTGCTAGCGGTACGACATTTTGATGATGATTAGTCCAAAAGTGAACGTAATAATTCAGATTAAGTTTAAACTTGTTTACTTTGAGGCCGCAGTCGATTATTTTAGCTATTATGCTTCGTTGACTCATTTCATTAGGGATACATAAAAGCCGCTTTCGTAACTATAGAGGCGGGCGCATCCAGCGAATAGCTATCAAGTAAGCTCAGCATCTCATAGGTCCTAAATAGTATCTGGTTCTTTAACATCACAACAATAGGAAAAGTATCTGGAACCACCTAATTATGTTTTACATTGCTAAAATATGTCAAAAAAATTTGATTCAACATAATAAACACTTTTTAATAATTAGGTTACACATTCAAGTAGCTACTTACACATTTATATCTCTTTAGAAATATCTATATCTGTATTCACGTGTATATATATATATATATATATATATATATATATATATATATATATATATATATATATAACTCGAATTCAGACCGATGATTGAAATCACTTTTTAAAACCTTCTAAAATAATCTTTTACAAAGCTTAAAATTACACCCGTCACAAGCATATTTGACAGGTTCACAATGAAAAATCGATCGACAGATAATTGTGTAAATGGAAATTGATTTTGGTTAATTTGCAAGTAATCGATATTGTTGTGAATATATCCCAGATACTGAGCATTGTCGACAGAATATATATATATATATCAGTAAATATGTCTCTCTCTCTCTCTCTCTATATATATATATATATATATATATATACGCATGTATGCAATCGTTTCTAAAAAAACATGCATATATATATATATATATATATACATGTACTTATGCATACATGCATGTTTCTAATATATATATATATATATATATATATACTCTGTTCTTTGGCACCAAGCTGTTATCTAAGCATGTTCAGCTTGAGATCACGAATAGTCTTTTCAAAACCTTTAAATGGGAATTTTGAAATCTTCTCATTTTTCTTATGTCTGGATCAAGGTCCCGAAAAAAGTGTCCCATACAAGCCCTAGCGCTTTCAACCATTTTGCTGGTCGTCCTAAGGGGTTGCGTTGGTTTGTTTGGTGCTGTGAGTTTTTTTTTGTATCTATTTATCGTGTTTTTGTTTAAGTATAGGTTTTGTTCATTTGTTAGAATAGGTGATAGGGTTAGTTATTGAATATGTTAATACTGCCTTGAATGCTATTTCATTCATAGTATTTTTTAATTTATATTTTATAGTTATTGCCTCGAGAATTTGTAAGCGATTTTTATTGTTTTTTTATATGATTTTTGTATTATTAATTAGGATATATCTCATATCCGGTTAACTGATTGGTTTGGTTTCTTTGTTTAATGGCATATCGACCTTTGTAGGTTATTTAATGGCAAATCCATTCTCCTAGAAGAACAGTAGTGGTACTATTTAACCCATAGCTGGAAGGATAAGGGGGTTCATACCTTTCCCAAGGGTATTTGCCCGAAAGGGAACGTAATAGCGCGACTGGAGTACGAACTCGCTTACTACGATTCCGCAGTCCATCGCTTTAACCATTACTCCACGAGGACCCTCCGGGGATTTGTATTTCTCAGTGTCGATGTGATGTTTTGTCATTAGATGCTGTTTTATAGCACTTATGCCAGAGAGCGGGTACGTAAGGCAACAAGAAAGTGTTGTTGTTGTATGGCCAATGAAGGTATTAGCTGTTATTTTCAGAGAGACAATCTTGAAATGAACCCCTAAATTCATTCATTACATTTGTTTAATTTAGAAAAGTTGTTGGAGATTTCGTGTCATTTTTAAGGAAAATGTGACGTTTTAAATTTAGTTCAAAAGATAATGAGTTTTTCTTGTTTTTGTGGTTCGATTGGTTTATTGTGTCTGTGTATAAAGTGGGTTATTACTTGCTCGTCTAATTAGTTGTTTTATGCATCTTATTATTGGAACAGAAGTTTATTCTGTTAGCAATATTATTCTTATTATTGCTGTTGCCGTTATTTTTATGGATATTAAGTAAGTATAGGTTTATCTGTTGATCGATTAGTTTATTAAGGAAGTCCTGATTAACTACCGTTAGTTTTATGTTTGTAAAATATTGAATTAGAAGAGGATTTATAACTATTTTAAAAGGGTTACGATGGTTAAGTAAAGTGGATTTGAGACCGGTTGATTTCTATTATAAGGATATAATGAATATGTCGTTGTTGCTAAAGTCAGTAAGAACATTTAGGAGGAGGATTTATTATTTTATATATATATATATATATATATATATATATATATATATATATATATATATATATATGTAGACACAAAAGGGCGTGGTTGCTCTATAATTAGGGATAGGTTTCGGAGTATTTATAACGAGGGTTTGTTTTTTGTTTTTGTTGTTGTTTTTTTTAATAAAAGTAAGGGTTTTTGTTCATTTCTTTCTTTTTTTTAATTTGTTTCTTTTGTTATGTAAATTTTAAGCTAGATGGATTTTTGGTGAATATAAAACGGTGTTTTCTCCTTTAGCATCAGTCGGGGTTAGACTTCTTGATGATCCATTAAGGTGCAACTTTAGTAGAAGATTTCCGACTCACGATTTAAGTTAATTTTATAATTGGCCCCACTCGTGTTGAGCACTCTTGTAATTGTAGCATTGCAGTGTTCGCGGAAGGTTTTAGTTTTCTTTTGACCAACTGACTGCATATCCCTTGATTTTTTTCAAGGGGTCTGACGAGGTTGGCCTTTTCTTTCTTTCTGACCTACATTTTTTCTTTTTCCCCCGGGCGGTGATTCGAGATATTCTTATCTCTTGTTCCTGTTTTTTTTTTCTGGTACCGTGAATGCTGGTAGATATTAGATTAGTAAGTATATATATATATATATATATATATATATATATATATATATATATCTTACTATATAAATAGATACATATGCATGCATCTTTTCGACTCTAGCTCAGTAGCGCAACATTTGAAAACATAAGTGCTACAAAACTGAATTTCGGTATATTCTTTCCGATAACACAGCAGCTGCGTGCAATCCTGAACAAGTCCTGGCGGCAACACCCCACAAGACACCAACTGTACGGCCACCTGCCCCCTATCACGAAAACTATTCAAGTTAGACGAACCAGACATGCAGGACACTGCTAGAGAAGCAGAGATGAACTCATAAGAGATGTACTCTTATGGATCCCCACACATGGCCGCGCAAAAGCAGGACGACCAGCTCGAACGTACATTCAGCAGCTATGTGAGGATACGGGATGTTGTCCTGAAGACCTACCTAGGGCGATGAACGATAGGGAGGAGTGGCGAGAGAGGGTCAGGGATATCCGTGCTACCAGCGCGATATGATGATGATGACATAACTTACAAAGATTACAGATTCTTGAAGATCTGCACATTAGAAATAAAAGATAACAGAATAAAAAAATCAGAATACATAAAACGTTGTGTTGCACTTTAACAATATACAACTCGCCTGACGATGGCAGGAGAGGGGTGCAAAAGTATTTGGGAACCAGGTAAATACGAAAATGTTTTAGCCAATTCTCGACGCGTATCGGCATAACTATACAAGGATTTGAAAAGGATCAAAATAAAAATATGTAAACAAAGATTGCTTGTAATATTTATTCATACATGCATATATATATTCAAATAAATATACACATATATGTACATATAAATACATTATTTACATGATTTATATATATTCATACGTATATCTACATATATTTAGTCATAAATATGTAAATATACATGCACACATATATATGTAAAATTTAGATATATATATATATATATACGTACATATATCAAAATATATATATGGTCATAGATACGTATATATATATATATATATATATATATATATATATATATATATATATATATATAAGCATGCAAAAATATACATGTATATGATTACATATATACTGAAAAGGGAGATAGAGAGCGAGAGAAGAAAGATTCATACATACCTCCATATATATACACATATATGTATCAAAATAAATACACACACACATATATATATATATATATATATATATATATGTGGATTCATGTATAGATATATACACATACACATATGTATAGATGTATACGAATATATATATATATATATATATATATATATATGCATAAAAATATATCAATGACTATATGTACTCGTACGTATATAAACATGTGTATATACAAATTGAATACATGTCTGTCTTTCAGTCCGTCTTTGTCTCTCTCTATGTGTATAAATGTATACATATATATTTATGGTTATAATGCATGTATAAATATAAATATATATATATATATTTATATATATATATATAAATATTTATATGAGTATATATATATATATATATATATCTCATATCTACTACACACACACACACACACACATATATATATATATATATATATATATATATATATATAAGTTTAAATATATATTCGAGATGCCTTCAATAGGTTTCTGTGACTACTGGTTTCATGTGGTCTTATTACGACAATCACCAGGAAGAGAAAACCTGATGATTGTCGTATTAAGACGGCTTGCTATTAAATATATATAAATCCTATTAAATATATATAAAAACAAATATATATGTATTATATATACATATATATATATATATATATATATATATATATATATATATATATATATATATATATATTGATAATATAGTTAGCTATACTTAAAAATAAAGTGTTTGATATCATTGAAAGGGATTATATATTTAGATTAGTATACCATAAACGTGAAGAGTCAACGACGCTTGGCAACGGTCACTTTCTTGCCTATGCATTCATCATACAAATCTTTTTCCCGCTCTTATCGATTTTATATATTACTCTCCTCCTTACTCTCCTAACAATGCTCGTTAGTTTAAGTTTGTCGGTCTGCCTATCTTTCTATCTTATCAGTGTCAGTGTATATATATATATATATATATATATAGATATATATCAGCATATACACACACACACATTACGACGTGCACAGACTTATACACATATGCATGCACTATCGTACATACAGACTTGGACATATATATATATATATATATATATATATATATATATATATATATGTGTGTGTGTGTGTGTGTTTGTGTGTGCGTGTGTGTATTCTCATCAGTAGTCCTATCGAAAAAAGCAACAACCTTTATTTTGGTGCTATTTGAGAGTTGTATATATATATATATATATATATTTGTGTGTGTGTGTATGTGTGTGTGTGTGTGTGTGTGTGTGTGTATTCTCATCAGCAGTCATATCGAAAAAAGCAACAACAATAATTTTGGTGCTATTTGAGTGATATATATATATATATATATATATATGTGTGTGTGTGTGTGTGTGTGCGTGTGTGTGTGTCTGAGTTTTTCCAGATCTATCAATTTATCTATCTATCTACGCACGTATTAAATTCTAATATGTAAGCGTGTTTGTATCCGTCAATTTCGACAAATCAGATTGTTTCTCTAATGGCCTCCTGTAAAGATAACACCAGACGAAATGAGTTAAATTACTGACGCCATCTTGTATTGCTTGATTGAAAGTGAGTCGAGCTATTTTGCGAAACGTTTAGGTAAGGCCATTATTGAAAATACAGCTGCATTGAAATCGCCCAGGAAGACCAACTAGTTTCTTTCATTTTATTTTTATTTTCCCTCATGATTGATTACACTGCAACGTGTCCGGCTTAAGTGTGGAAGAAATATTCACACGTCCTGTCAAAATTATGAGGATTCGTCTACTGAGTTTTCAACGGGATTTTAATGATAGAATGCACGTTCAGTAATGAAATTCATATTGCCTATGGGGAAACTATTTGAGAGAATTAATTGCAAAAATATGTTCCAGCATTGATAGGTTTTAGTAATCTTAACTCTTATAATAAAATACCACAGTTTAAATCTATATACACGTTCATGAAGAAGCTAAGATATTCGAGCCTAATCGAAAATGGACTGACCTCTTTTATTTTATTTCACGTTCTTTTTTTTTCTTTTTAATGAGACAAGGGGTTGAAAGGTTAAAAGGAACAGGAGTAACGATAAGCCATGAGTATTGAACTGCGGGATAGCACGTACATTTCATCACCACCTTTTTTTTTTTGTGGAGCGAAGGAGTTCACCGGGCCTCCTCGTTCATAAGTCCATTTATTATTGCCTACCTATTTATCTATCTGATACAAAACAGAAAGTTTTGAGTTTCGGCACCTTCTTCTCTGGGTGTGAAGAGAGCGAACAAGTTTTAACGTTTCCAGTGATACTACTTGATTAAACTGACTTGACATTACTTCCCTCAAGCTGAAACATTTAACTACAAAAGGAATATGATTCGCCAAACTTTTTCTCTAATCCCAACTCTTTACAGATAAATCTATGAACAAATTTCTATAAACGTATGTTTTTTAATAAATCCCGGTGTTCTTTGATTACCTTTTTTACGACTTTTTTAGGGAGTCGATAAAATTTCCATATGGCAAGCTATACGCATAATCATTTTCTATAGAAACATGTTGTGCACTGCGAAACAGAACAGGGCCTCTACAACCCTAGATAGTATACAATTCCTAAACGTGATCGATAAATTGATTGATTCATTTTTACGGTATGTCAAATCTTCAAGGGTTATTTTTTGCCAAAAGGTGTGGGAATCGTGTTAACCTTTATATTTGCATATAGTTGTTTCTTGAGAAGTTATTTTTGAACACGACCCTATCGAATAGAAATGATTTTTGAACATCTGTTTGACCAAAAAAACGGACACTAACAAGTATTATCATTCTTGGTCAGAGGGGACCTGGGAGTAATGACAATGAAGGAATTGTCCACACTACCTAGAACTCAAGAAATAGAGTATTGACATCAGATGCAAGTCAGACTCATATATTCGACCCTGGTTTTGTGGGGATACACTTCGTATATTCTATACTTGGATGGCAGGTTGAGATTTGATCGAGGATGACAATCTGAGCGGTTACAATCAAAATCAACAGAAATTAAGATGAAATAATATGCATCCATGGTAGATAAAACAATCGTTTATATAAAGATTCTAACTGAAATCTTAATTGGTGTTAATGACAGCTTTTCTCACCAATTTAGACTAGAACATCTATTTTTACTATTGTACTGTGTGAACATTTTATTTAACTTATTGCTTGCCTAGTCTGCTTGGGCCGTAGAATACACTGACTGCACCTAGGCAGAGGGATAAGACCCCTTCCCCACAACGAGTGTCCTGAATATGATACTAAACAATCTGATAGTGAGGTTACAGTGATGCTGAAGCTTTGGGGAATGCGGAGCACCCCTTTATTAACATTGTTCCCTGGTTCACTCTGGTCCGGGGTGGTAGCACCTAACAGGGCCCTATCTATGGGTTAAATAGAACTAAACTGTATACTTATGCTAAACTGAATTGTTTGAAATAAAACTATTTGACTAAACTGAATAGCTTGAAATAGAAATGGTTTTGACGATTAAACTGTGTACTTACATTTAAACTTCAAACTTGTGCTAAACTGAATTGTTTGAAATGGAATTGTTTTTGACATAGAAACTGTACTTACGCTAAACTGAATTTTTTGATATAGAACAGTTTAAACATTTAAGTGCGTGTAAACAAAATCTTTACTTATAGTAAATTGAATTGTTTGAATTAGAACTGTTTGACTAAACTGAATAGCTTGAAATAGAAATGTTTTTGACAATTAAACTGTGTACTCATGATAAACAGAATGGTTTGAAATAGAACTGATTATTCGTATAAAAGCGGATTAGGCATTAAATAACCTACATAGGTTGATATGCCGTAAAACCCAACCACCCAAACACTTAATTTATTGCCCAAATACACTATGAGCTAGCTTTTATAATGTCATAAACAAATTAACTAAACAGTTTCTTGTCATACAGAATTTCCTGAATTTAGTTTAAGATCAACTCTCAATCATTGTTTTATAGTCATATGACCTTGAATAGATCCTCTATTTCAACAGATTCGTTCTAAGATAGCTGATCATAGAAGTGATTCTTATGAGGTTAAACTGGTATTTGCGAGAAATCCCTTTGGCATTCCACGGGGAAGTCATTTTCTTTGTTTAATACGATATCAACCTTCGTAGGTTATTTAATGCCAAAGTCATCCTTGTAGAACAGTAGCCGTACAATTTAACCCATAGCTGGGAGGACAAGGGGGTTCATACTTTTCCTAATGGTATTTCTCCAAAAGTGGACATAGTAGCGCGACTGAAGTTCGAACTCGTTAACTACGATTTCGCAGTCCAGTGTTTTAACCATTCCCATCCCTGAAAATCATAAACTTATCACACTTAAAACAAATATTTGTACATCAAGCAATCACGCAGACATATATGTGTGTGTGGGTGTGTGGGCTCATCTTTTTAACGGTATATCAACCTCTTTAGGATCATTTAATGCCAAAGTACTGTAAGTAAGCTGGTCACCGTTGTCGAGGGCGACCAGAAGGCTCCCTTTTCAATAGCTACAATACCAAGATGTAGGGGAGGGCGCTACTCCTTTCCCTGGATTGTTCCACTTTACCCTTGATACGTACCTTATATTGCTGAGTGTTAAGCAAGGATGTATCAAGTACCATTTTTTAAGTCTTTGGTATGACGCGTACTGGGATTGAACCCAGGTCTCTCGGACCATTGGCGAACACTCTACCCACTAGGACAATGAACCGGTACCAAAGTACAGTACTCGTTTTTGTTATGGCTAAATACGCATTTTTATAGATTCATGTATTCATATCACAATTATATGGTTTCAAGTAATCAATTCCTATTTGGAAATAATAATCATTCGTCAACCAAGTTTTATGGTTTCTTGTTTTCCAATACAAGAAATTTGGGTACTTATGCATCTATGTTACCGCAAAAAAGCCGAACTTTCCCGAACGTTTCCGGATAGAATCGGAATACGCCGAAACACCTAGCTAATCAAATTTAAGATAAAATAATTCAATCAATTTGTTTACTAAGTTACAAACAAGTGTAAACATAAATTTATCGCAGCTAAGCGAAAATTTACAATATGCAGAAATGATGATCCAATTCTGCAAGAAAAAAAAAACTAATTGGCAAAATCAAAAGTTGCCGGGCATGTGAGCAACCTTGCCACCTAAAAAAAAAACGAGGAAAAGTTATGGCTGGGGATGCTCTAACACCAAATGCAGGCCCTGGATTATTATTAAATTGTTTGGTGAAAGTACAGAATAGTTACAAAACAACCCCTCCCCATGTTAAGAATGGATTTCTAAATTAATACGTTATTACTTCTGCACGGTACAATAAGTGCATAAATACGAAAAAAAATTATTTAAAAAGACAAAAAAATGATACCCACCCTCCTAATAGATAAAATAAAAATTCAAACTATTTTTTCATAGTGAAAATTATCATACATTGACTGTTGATTTATTCTTTTTTTTTACTGAAAGGTTGGTAACATTATCAATTAAAAATTGTCTTTTTCTCTTTCTTTTTTTTGTGGGGGGTGTCTTCATGGGTTTTGTCAACAAATTGGTTGATTTATTTTATCGTCTGCTTGCTTAAATTTCGTTCCGGAATATTCCGATTCTTTCTGTTATCTGCCCGGAAACGCTCGGGAAAGTTCGGCTTTTTTGCGGTAACATAGATGCGTAAGTACCGAAATTTGCTCATAGTCATAAGGTTTTGAGTTTGAGTTTGAGTTTCTTTTTTTTAATGGCATATAAACTCTTTTTAGGTTATTTAATGCAAAACCCATTCTCCTAGAAGAACAGTAGTGGTACTATTTAACCCATAGCTGGGAGGATAAGGGGGTTCATACCTTTCCCAAGGGTATTTGCCCGAAAGTGAACGTAATAGCGCGACTGGAGTACGAACTCGCGTATTAGGATTCCGCAGTCCATCGCTTTAACCATTACACCACTAGGACACCCCCATAAGGTTTCGAGTAATTCTAATAACCTTTAAACAATTTTATTCGACCCAATGATGGGATTCTAACAGATACTGAGACTCTGGTTTGGTTTCATTGTTTAATGGCTTAAAACCATTCGTGGGTTATTTAAAACTCTCTGTGTAGAAGAAGAGCAATGATATTATTAAACTCATAGCTAGGGGGATGAATAGGTTCATGCCTTTCCAAGTCTAAAAGTGAATGTAATAGCACAATAAGAGTTCAAACTCACTTACTTTAAAAGCGCTGTCCGTTACCTTAGCCATGGCGTCTCAAAATAATACCATTTGCACATCTGGGGTTATTTCATGCTAAGAGGTGATGGGATTACGTTTATCGTACGTTGTTAATTATAATTTCTGTGTAGTTTTTTTTTTTTTAACATGGCTCTCTCAATTACAAATTAATCTTAACCAGATCTGTTTGATCCATCAATGGTACGTTAACAGTTACTTGTACTCTGGGTCAGTGAGGATCTGAGTTTAATGGCAATGAAGGAGTACTTCATATTAGCCAGATTTTCAGAAGTGGGGCCTCAACATCAGATGCATTTTAGTGTCTTTCTCAGGACCCCCTCTGTTTTTTTCTAGCGGAGAAGGGGTCTACGTCTCTGAACGGGATACAACCAACGAACTCCAAACCCCGCCAACTGGACGTTATTGTTTAAATAAAAATAATAAAATAATTCATCTGTGGTGTCATATTTGAAGTGATTTTTCCCGGGTGACGTTAGTCATCAAATATATATATATATATATGTAAGCGAAAAAATAAATGGCATCATGGTTTACGTCATATGCCGAATATGGCGCGTGAAATCCTTCCTAAGAGAAAGAAAAGTAAATAAAAAAACCCGAAAGCAATTTAACAATCAATGAAACATGGTAACTATGTCGGTCCGTGTTAACGAAGAGGCTGGCGAAAAGTGTATGAGGTTACGGAACAAATCAATAAAAAGTACAGGCGATCGAGGCTCAGAAATTACCCCCCCCCCCAACACACTCTCCTGGCATCACACTTACATGTCATCCGTCTGCCGCCTGAAACATGCAAATGGAAAGACGCTGAGGTCTTTGGGAGATTAGAAGCCGCGAGGAGACAGAGGATTTGCCAGTGACGATTGAATCTGTCAAGTTGTCTGTTATCATAAACAAAAAGAATTTTCGGTTTTGATTTCTTTGTTTAATGGCATATCAACTATTGTAGGTTATTTAATGCCAAAGCCATTCGCCTAGAAGAACATTAGTGGTACTATTTAACCCATAGCTGGGAGGATAACGGGGTTCATAACTTTCCCAAGGTTATTTGCCCGAAAATGAACGTAATAGCATGACTGGAGTTCGAACTTGCTTACTACGATTCCGCAGTCCATCGCTTTAACTATTACACCTCGAGAACACCCCAAGAATTTTCGGTCCGTATGTGGGAAGAAAAGACTCCCCGCTTCCAACACACACTTATGAGCACAGAAATACACTGACAAATTATTTCTCTATGGCTCCTAATTTCCGAACAATGTTAAGCAAACTGCTCTCTCTCTCTCTCTCTCTCTATATATATATATATATATATATATATATATATATTGGTAGATATAGATATATGTACAAGAATCATTCAATGAATTGGGTGAATTTTTCCTGAGAAGTTGGCAATTGGAAGCACTGTTTACAGTTGCAGGCGGGTGCTTTTTTTACCGGAGATCTGTACTTTTCCTCTCCATGCACTGCCTTTTCAAGTCTACCTGTAACCTATTTGTAAATATTTCTTGATTAAAATATGATTTTCGAGAAATATTACACATTCCTGTGTAAATTGAATATGGTTTCCACTCCTCAGCTGCCAGAAATATGAAGAATGGCCCCTGTTCAAGTAAAAAATCATCTGATCAATTTGCTACCATTTTGTATAACCTCAAAACAACTATTTTTACGAGATTTAATATTTAAATGATTTTTTTTCAAAATATTTCCCTGATTTCGTGAATGCTATTCGTATATATATATATATATATATATAGATATATATATAAATCAATAATGGAAACGAATCTGACAATATGAAGCAAAAATAAAAACACACTAAACCAAAAGTGATGAATTTATTATAATGGAAAGTCAACGTTAAAACGTTCAGGTACCCGTGGTGTAATGGTTATCGTCGTATGAAATGAACACGGCGACACGAGACCGAACCCTGGACGAGACTGATTGCATTTCACATAGCACTAATACCCTTGGGAAAGGTATGAATCCAATTATTCTCCCTCCAGCTATGGGTAAATAGTCGGGCAGACTAGGTTTTTCAGCCTTGGTGGGGCAACTATTCAAGGAGAAAGAAAACTCTGAATTGAAACCTGTTAAACTCCGCTTAAAAATTGACCTTGTGTCATATCTTGCCCGAGCGGAGGGGTTGGTAAATATGGTTAAAACGTTCAGGGTTTTGTAAACCTTCAACTGGACTTCAAGATGGTGAACAGAGTGTTGCGAAAACAACGATTCCTTTCTTTTTTCCTGTTGTTTTATTTTATTAAAACATCCATCGTTTTTCTAACAACTTTCTTTATATATATATATATATATATATATATATATATATATACACTTTTAAGAAAAACTAAAATCCGATCACTTTAGGATTATACTATTTACCAAGCCCCTCCGCTCGGGCAGGATATGACACATGGTCAATTTTTTAAGTGGAGTTTAACAGGTTTGAATTCAGAGTTTTCCTTCCCATAGACTAGTTGCCTAACCAAGGCTGAAGAACCCAGTCTGTCCTACTATTTTACCCATAGCTGGAGGGAGAATAATTGGATTCATACCTTTCCCAAGGGTATTAGTGCTATGTGAAATGCGATCAGTCTCGTCCAGGATTTGAACTCGTGTCGCCGTATCCATTTCCTACGACAACAACGACTACACCACGGGCACCTCCTTAGGATTATAAATTTATTTCCACCCTGTTATGAGTATTGATATGAATCAATAACTCCAAGTTTAACAGGACTTCTTCATATCCAATGTATCTAATGAAGTTCACTATATCCATTGGATCTGAAGAAGTCCTGTTAAACTCGAAGGTATTGATTCCTATCAATACTCATAACATGATAGAAATAAATTTATAATCCTAAAATGACTTGATATTAGTTTCTCTTAAAGGAATTGTTGTTCTCTGATATCATTCACATTGCTCTTTATCAGAAATATTTAAATATTCGAAATTTGAATAATTTAATTGTCCTGACAGAATTATTCCCGACTTCGGGTTGACTGTACTGAAGAATATATATCCCGACTTCGGATTGACTGTACTGAAGAATATATATATATATATATATATTGTCACCAACAGACTGTTTCGTTGTATCACAACACTTCAGGGTAGCTAGACTCGTAGGACGCTTAAAGCTGGTATCGAATCACGCGAAACTTTACGTTACTTACTATCTTATCACTCCGTCTCAAGGCGACATACGTCAGCTCGGGAATTATAACGCAAATGACAGGACTGTATAGTTTCCAGTGAGATATGATACTATTATGACTAATATTATTATATATTATTCGTGAACAAAATCTACGGAATTTAAACTATATCATCAAACATTTAGTGTGTGTCTGCGTGGTGTAATGGGTAGAACGATGGACTGCTAATCGTAGTAAGCAAGTTCGAAATCCAGTTGAACTATTACGTTCACGTTCAGACAAATACTCTTGAAAAAGGTATGAGCCCCCTTATCCTACCAGCTATTGGTTAGATAGTAACATACTGTCCCTCTAGAAGGGTGGATTTGGCTATCAAATAACCCAAGGAGGTTGATATACCATTAAAAAAAATCAAATTTATTATTTTTCGATTACATAACAATTCATGAATTCAATTTTCTTGTGGGTGTCCTCCTAGTGTAATGGTTAAAGCGATGGACTGCGGAATCGTAGTACGCGAGTTCGTACTCCAGTCGTGCTATTACGTTCACTTTCGGACGATTACCCTTGGGAAAGGTATGAACTCCGTTATCCTCCCAGCTATGGGTTAAATAGTACCACTACTGTTCTTCTAGGAGAACGGGTTTGGCATTAAATAACCTAAAAAGAGTTTATATGCCATTAAACAAAGAAATCAAACCATCAGTTTTCTTCTCTCTCCAGTGATTGAACCTGCCATTCTTTTGTCTAGGATTCCATTTCAGCATCCAAAGATATTCGAATGAATTCTTTATCTCAATGACTCACACTTAAACTATTCTTTAAACTAAACAAATTTTAGACTTTGTTATTTCCGAATTTTAACAATTACTTTTATATTCGGTCGAATTTCCATTTCTTTATTTAAGTTGTTTTTTCCTAATATCTGTTTTTTTTTCCTGTTTTATTTCTTTTTTTTTTTTTTTTACTTTCTTCTTCTGCAATTTCAGGTGTTTTTCACTTGTTTTTTTTTTTTCTTTTTGTTTATTCATTTTTACTTCAGTTTCTTCAACAGAACACTTGCATTCAATTCGTTTTTTTTAATTCGTTTCATCTTACAAATTCTCTGTTTTTGTATTCTTCTGATAACCTTTATTTTTCACTCGTCTCCGATCATTGCTTCAGGCTTGAACTTGACTATACACACACACACACACACACATATATATATATATATATATATATATATATATATATATATATAAGCATTTGATATAAAGACAATTTACAATACTGTCAATAAAACGAAAGCTAATTAAAAAGTAAAATTAGTACGAAGCATTTCAATAATCTGAATCAGGTATGACAAAAAATTAGGTACGCTTCCCTCCCGGGGGTTGAGCACTATGGAGAAGGAATTAACGGCTGTCGCCCGCGTAATGCATAGCTTTTATAAAGAATTGAGCACTCTGGTATCCGATAGCGCAAAATGTAGAAAAACGAAAGCTAAAACCAATGCGTTATAATTCCTGAGGTGACATGAGTCGCTAAAATACCTGAGCAGTTAGATACCAAGTCTGGCTCAAGGTTTTGGCGGGTTTCGATCCTTGCTTGAAACGTCCTGCGTGTCTAGTCACACAGAAGAGTTGGGATAAAACAAAACAGTCTGTCTAAGGATTACAATATATATATATATATATATATATATATATATATATATATTATCGGCAAATTAAAGCCTGCGCTCGGAGCATAGCCACTGCACCATCATACTCTGACAAAGTGCGTACTAAGTTCAACGGACACGGTGACACGACTGAAATCCTGGACGAAGCTGTGTGTCCTTTCGCACTATTATGCACGGAAAAGGCATGAATCTATGTGTTATCCATCTAAACTATAAAATAGATAATTGAGCAAACTTGGTCCTTTAGCTTTAGATAACCAGTATAGCAAAAGATAAACTCTGAAATCAAGGCAGCTCAATTACGACTGATATAGTCTAACTCTGTGAGGTGAGCTTTTCGTGCTTAGCCCCATTAGCTATTCCCTCAAGTCTATCTTTTTCGAAGCAACAAAATTTCTCTCTGAAAAAGTCTTTATCACTGACTTTGGTTGGTCTCAATGTCTTTAATTGAACCCATGGATTATTATTTTTAACTTAATAACGTTTCTACACATTCGGCTGGGGCAGTAGAATATACCGACAGCATCTCTCTGAAAGAGGAGTAACCCCTACCCACCGACTATTGTCCTGGATATGACACTAAACAATCTGATAGTGAGGTTCCAGTAATGCTGGAGCTTTGGGGAATGCGGAGCACCCCCTTCATTGCCATCGCACCTAGGTCCACTCTGACCCAGAGAGGTAGCACCTGATAGGGTGTTTGACCCATCGATGGTACATTAACAGTTACTTCTACTCCGGGTCAGTGAGTATCTGGGGTTAAGAGCAATGAAGGAGTACTGCATATTAGCCAGATTTTTAGAATTGGAGCCTCAACATCAGATGCATTTTAGTGTCATTCTCAGGACACACATTGCTTTTTAGTTTGTTTTTTTTGGCAGGGAAAGGGTCTACGTCCCTGCATGGGATACAGTCAACGCACTGAAAACGCCGCCTACTGGACGTTATTGTTTAAAAATAAACATATTAAAATATTTCATCTGTGGTGTCATATTTGAAGTAAATTCTCCCAGGCAACGTTAGTCATCATATATATAAGCACGATGACAGCATAAAGTTCTCTCTCTCTCTCCCCTCTCTCTCTCTCTCTCGCTCTCTTTCTCACTATCGCCGACCGCCCCTATCATCTACGACTCCATGTAGGTCGTCTAGATTCCAGTGGCTTTTCAGAGCTGCTCTACATAAGTTTCTGGAAGTCATCCAAAACTGACAAGTCATGTGTTTCAATCCATAAAAGAACGTCGCTTATGACTGTGTCCTTCATTCTCAAGTAGTGCTCCACATATTGAAGGTAGATGGCCATACAGCACTTTTTTTGGGGGGGGTTTGCTCCCAGGAACTCTTGATAACAGTAAGTATCATTCTTCTATAGTTTTCATCTAACTTTTGGTGGGGGCGTTTTGTTTGTGTCCATGTGATATATTCAAATAGAACTATTAACATAGACAGAACTTGGAAAAATCCTGTTTTATTTCATCGGATTGATGGGATTTCAATCTGATCAATAAAATATCAGTAGCAGGCCCCACTTTGCCTAAGCGTATTTTGCCATTGCTTTCAGTAGAGGAGATATTACTGCCGAGGTCTGTAAACTTGTCAACTAATTGTAGAAGCGTGCTACTTAGACTGGTGACGTCACATTTTTGTTTAATGAGAATAAGAATCTGTCCTCAGATTGACACCCGAACATCCTAAAATCTTCGTATTGGAACTTTGGCGTAAAGATACCAGCAGTGAAGCATGCAGTTTCTAAATTTCTGCTGGGGGATAAATTGTGTAATGGTGCTCCTTTCCTTACTGACAATGACAAATTGACTCTTGTTTGCTGCACAGTAGACAAATACTGGATCATATAAAGCATATAAAGCATCAACTTAGTAATAGTTTGAAATGGCGTCAATTTATTCACTGCACCCTCTCTAAATTACCAACTTCTTATTTAACTCATGGAGTTGGGTCACTCCATGTCATATGCACATTGGTAATCTGGTTTTCAAAGAAAAAATTCTAATTTCGTATATGATGATTTCATTTTGTTCTCTCAATGGTCGCTATTCTACGTTCGTAGTTTGAAAGCGACAATACAGAATTATTCGCAGAAAAAGCAGATTTTATTGTTTCTAAAATAAATATTGATTAATGAAAATTACCTCAGTGTAGTTTGTTCGTTAGTTCTATTCTTCGCACCATGCAAATGGCGTCAACATCACGGGATTGTTAGTTATTATTAATTTTTTTTAGGCGAGCCTAGCCGTAAACATCTGCGGATCGACTAACTTGGAAATATGAGAAGCAATTTTATCTGTGTTATTTGGAAAAATTGGAATAAGATTAAAAGAAAAGAAAAATTTTAAATTATTAATATCAAACATGTCGGACAAATATGACGAGATTTTGTTAGATTGTTGTAAACGTTTTAAGGTTAAAATAGTTAACAAAACAGTCTTATATATATATATATATATATATATATATATATATGCCAAATCAGCACAAAGTATGTCTGTTTTAAAATAACTTCTCTGATTTGTAGAATTTATTAATGAAAATATAACATTACCGGAATTTGACCTGCACTGTTAAAAAACGTCATTCTCTCTCTCTCTCTCTCTCTCTCTCTCTCTCTCTCTCTCTCTCTCTCTATCTATCTATCTATCTCTCTCGCTTCATCAATTTATCTATCACTTCAGTCTTTCTTATGGATCTATCTCTCTCGATATATATCTACCTATATATATATATATATATATATATATATATTTATGTCTGTCTATCAATATTTCTCAATAAAAAATAATCAGGATGATCAGAAAATGGTTAGAAGAAAGTTTTTTTTAAAAAATGTACAGAAAACACTTCAAGAAAGAAGAATAACAGTTGGTGAGAAAGGTTAGTAGAATGGTGCCTAAGGAATAACAATCATCAGAGAAAAAGGCCTGGCAGAAGATGTGGAAATTATAGTTAGGTTGTAAGACATAGCAAAGATTAACACATTCAAGACCGTTACGAATGGGATTGAGGAAAGCTTTTGTTCAGCAGTGGACACAAAGTGACTGTCTCTTATATATATATATATATATATACACAAATTCCATAAAATTACATGAATTAATTATATATATATCTAATATATATTTATTTATCATTATTATACAATAACTCTATCCTAGATATTGAGCACTGTCCATATTATATTGGATTTAGTTTGACACAAACCCACAAATTGATTTAGTGACAACCAACACTGTTATAATATATATATATATATATATATATATATATATATATATATATATATATATTCCTCCTAATAAAAAGGATAGCGTATTGAATACGTTGGACGTGTAGATTGCTAAAGCACCTGACGATCGTAGGCGTGAAACTTGGAGTCATAAGATATTATTATAATTATAAATTTATTGTTATATTGCCCTGCCCTTTTTTTTCTTTTGTACTGACTGGACTGATTTTGTAATTCAGAGGTGCTAATGGGATTGAATTCAAACCATTTATTTCTATTTATTTATTTATTGCATTTCTGAGAATTGTGGCTTTTTGCAACAAGTAAGGGAAAATGACCACTTCCTATGTGTGCCTTTGTGGCCATAATAAAACAATGGGTGTTTTTTATTTAACTCTTAATGATCCACTCCCGCAACCAATTGGCATATATGATTATAATAATAATGAGAATGTAACAATAATAGTACATAATTCTATTACTCCTGGCGAGGTTTTACACCATGAATTACTGGTATGTTTTCTGCGGTATTTTGATTAATTATAAATATATATATATATATATATATATATATATATATATATATATATATATATATGCATCATTTTCTATTTTAAACATATTTGATTAAATTAAGTTTTATTCTAATTATATATATATATATATATATATATATATAGAGAGAGAGAGAGAATAGCTGAAGGTTGCTACGAAGGTTTCGCCGAGAAAAATTTCAGAAAATGAAGTAGAAATGTTTGACTATTTTATTTGTTTTTGTAAACCTGCTCTGTGCAATTACAGAGCACCTTTTAGATAATGAGGTTGTTTTACCTCTGATTCAACTTTCTTTTTCTTTTTCATAGAATAAGCACTGTCTTTATATAATATAAATAAAGTTGTAAAGTTAACGACCATAGTCGAAGACGTCCAGAAGGCTCCTTTTTTGATAGCTACTCCACCGATATGTTAGGAGAGGGCACTACTCCTTTCCCTGGATTGCTCTACATTACCCTTGATCCTTACCTTTTAATACTGAGCGTTAAGCAAGGTGGCATCAAGTACCATTTTTTAGTCTTTGGTATGGCTCGACCTGGGATTTAACCCCGGTCTCCTGGTCCATTGGCGAACACTCTACTCATTAGGCCAACTGCCCGATATGCGGCAGTTATCCTTGCCTTCAGTCCATCTTTGTTAGTTTCCCGTTCAATTGCGCCTTACATATAATAGTCAAGATGATTTCAATCAAGGGAGTTAAAGGGTCAGATGTTAAGGCTGATATGGTCACAAGAACTTTTTGACAGCCAAGTCAATGTTTTCCTACTTGTGTGGCATGGCGCAGAGTTATGAAGTAAGATATAGAGTCATCCAGTTGACACCCTATCACTCAAAAATTGCTCTGCCTCCATCAGGCACCTGAAGTAGAGCTTGTAAAGTCTGAAGTCATGTGGAGAGAAGAATGGAGCCGTGATGCTACCATTGCCAGTACCTACCTCAAATACCATGACACAGACTGGGTATTTGATTCTTATGAATATGCATATAAATCTGTCCTCAGACTGACATGCAAACATTCCGAAATGTTCGTATTGGAAGTTAGGCGTTGACATCAAGCAGTAAAGCAAGCTGTTTCTAAATTTCCGGAGCAGTTAATTTCATATTAGTGTTCATTTCTTCATAGACAATGTCCAACTTATTCTACTTTGCTGCACAGTAGACACAATCTGAAACAAATAGAAGCGCATGCGCGAAATAATTAAAAATGGCGTCAATTCTCGGCGTCAATTTACCCTTCAGACGCTGTATGATCCTGGTGTATTTGATTTAAAATTTTGTCGACGTGTATTTATGAGTAACTGTTATATAGGCTTCCTGTTGGGTAGCCATGTTTTTTTTTCTTTATTTCTCTTTAAATTTCTTCTTCTTCTTCTTCTTCTTCTTCTTCTTCTTTATTGGCAGCTTTATTCACTTCGCGGGCAAGGTCTTCTTTTCTCGTCTGAGCACATAACTTTATTCATTTCATAAATATTACCGACTTTGCACGCAATTCGGAAACGCCTGGACCAAAGATATAAAAGTAGCTTCTATCACTTCGACTAGAGTCGGCTGAGTAATCAAAAGTTGAAATCCAACTTTTGACATCTATGATTCAAGGCGCCTGACTTTACAATCCTCAGTCAAGCTTTCAACTGCCCTTTAGGTCATTATCTGTCAATTATACTTAGTTGACTCCGGTATCTTTCCGGTCGTTTTAACAGTTATTTGAATTCTGCAAGGCATGCTAAATAAAAGATTCAGTCAATCTTTTATTCAAAACGATTCTGTATATATATGTATTCTGAAAACAAAATTGCAACAAATTGAAAATGTGTTTACAGAAAATTAAATTTACGAGTCATTTAACTGGATTACTGTAAACTATTATACATCTGTATATCAATACGTATACGGTTTCCAAAATTAGTTGTGGACAAAAATTACTTGTAATCTCGGAACAGATTGCACCAAGGTCAAAATCGACATCTTCCTTCAGGGTGATGCAATTTTCTTTTCCGTCAGTGTATGCAACTCTACTTATTTTCACTGCACTCTTTTCTTGTAAGCAGTCTTGTTTGGTTGGGAGTCCTGTGCGTATAAATATACATAGAGAGATTGGTTTAAGACGCATAGTAGAACTCAATGATTTCATTATGTATTCGTTACTTGTTTTTGTTATCTTTATTGGTGTCTTTTTAATATATATATATATATATATATATATATATATATATATATATATATATATATATATATGAGTGTGTGTGTGTGTGTGTGTGTGTGTGTGTGTAAATACATGTTTAAATATTTATAAAAACGCACAGATAAATATATATATATATATATAGATGAATAGCTAGATACATATATACCCATATCTAAAAATATATGAATATATATATATGTGTGTGTGTGTGTGTATGTGTGTGTGTAAATACATGTTTAAATATTCATAAAAACGCACAGATAAATATATTATATATATATATATATATATATATATAGATGAATAGCTAGATACATATATACCCATATCTAAAAATATATGAATATATATATATATGTGTGTGTGTGTGTGTGTGTATCTGTGTGTGTAAATACATGTTTAAATATTCATAAAAACGCACAGATAAATATATATATATATATACATATATAATATATATATATATATATATATAGATGAATAGCTAGATACATATATACCCATATCTAAAAATATATGAATATATATATATATATATATATATATATATATATATATATTATATATATGTGTGTGTGTGTGTGTGTGTGTGTGTGTGTGTGTGTGTGTAAATACATGTTTAAATATTCATAAAAACGCACAGATAAATATATATATATATATATATAGATGAATAGCTAGATACATATATACCCATATCTAAAAATATATGAATATATATATGTGTGTGTGTGTGTGTGTGTGTGTGTGTGTGTAAATACATGTTTAAATATTCATAAAAACGCACAGATAAATATATATATATATAATATATATATAATATATATATATATAGATGAATAGCTAGATACATCTATACCCATATCTAAAAATATATGAATATATATATATATATGTGTGTGTGTGTGTGTGTGTGTGTGTGTGTGTGTGTGTGTGTGTGTGTGTTTGTGTGTGTGTGTGTGTGTAAATACATGTTTAAATATTCATAAAAACGCACAGATAAATATATATATATATATATATATATATATATATATATATATATATATATATAGATGAATAGCTAGATACATATATACCCATATCTAAAAATATATGAATATATATATATATATGTGTGTGTGTGTGTGTGTGTGTGTGAATAGGTACGTATTCATACATGAAAACATATATACGTATATATACATATATACATATAAATACATGCGTAAATGTATATGTATATAGATATATATATATATATCTTTTTTTAATGTCCATATATGAACAGATATTTACCTATATGTGTAAATATGTACATCTATATGTGTATATATTAATATATATATTTAAACATACATATAGGTGTGTGTGTGTGTGTTTATGAATGTAAATATATATGTGCATGTAAACATATATATATATATATTTGTGTGTGTGTGTGTGTGAATACATCTATATCAATATACATCTATACATTCTATATACATGTATAATCACACTCACACACACGCGCATATGTGTGTGTGTGTGTCTGTGTTTATACATGTACATAGAATGTATAAATGTATATTGATATAGATGTATTCATACACTCACACACATATATATGTATTTATTCACACACACACACACACACATATATATATATATATATATATATATTCGTGAGCGCACACACATACACACACACACACATATATATATATATATAAATGTACACGTTTATACATACAGGTAAATATCTATTCATATATGCACGTATATATATATATTTTTTTATGTATGCATACGTACTATATATATACACACACAGACACACACACACACACATATATATATATATATATATATATATATATATATATACATTTATACATATATATATATATGTGCGTGTATGTATGTATGTGTGTGTGTGTGTGTGTGTGTGTGTGTGTGTATTCATTCATGAATTATTTCTTTTCACAACTGGTAGTTCATTTCTCACGTAGCGAGAACAGCAAGTGCAGAAAATTTAATCCAATTTATATGAACTTATTCATCTTTCTACGTTGATTCGGCCCCGCCAGCCAATCTGCCATGTTTGTTTTTATTTGACAGATAGATAGATATAGAGATAGAGACAGAGACAGAGAGACAGACTGAGAGTGATAATGATGAAGAGGTTTATTGGCTGCGATCCAATGTCGAAGAAATCTATTTCATCATTATTTAATTTGTTTAATCGTTGTTCTTTTTTTAATACTTCTTTATTGGCTGCTCTTAGTGTGAATCTTTCA
This sequence comes from Sepioteuthis lessoniana, assembly GCA_963585895.1. Lineage (NCBI taxonomy): Eukaryota > Metazoa > Mollusca > Cephalopoda > Myopsida > Loliginidae > Sepioteuthis > Sepioteuthis lessoniana. The sequence continues at coordinate 174,626 of CAUZXS010000147.1, forward strand.
ATAAAATCGTAAAAAATGTTTTTTTTCTATTGTGCAATATTACTGACTACTCGATTTGGCCCCTGTCTCTCTCTCTCTCCCTTCGCTCTCGCTCTCTCTCTCTCTCTCTTTACATATAGATTTATATATATATATATATATATATATATATATACGAGGATCATTAAATAAGATTCCAGACCTGTTTCGTATGTGCACTTTTATTGATAGTACACACATAAAACTCTAGTCCCCTTAGAAGTAATCTCCTCTAGCTGCAATGCACGTGTTGTACCGTTCCAACAAATTATGCAAGACCCCATCGAAGTCCTCTTGTGTGAGCGTGTCAATGAACTTCGTCACAGCCTCTTTCATCTACTCAATTGTCTCATAACGACAGCCCCTGAGCTTAGGGAATAACCAAAGTCACAGAGAGCAAGGTCTGGACTATAGTGAGGGTGGGGAATTGTCTTGATTTTATTCTTGGTCAAATAGTCTGTGACAAGGATGGAGTTGTGGATTGGTGCATTGTCCTGGTAAAAATGCCACAGACCCGATTTGAAGAGTGCTGGCCTCTTCCCAAGAATCTCTTCCTGAACTCCCGTAAAACCTCAACATAGAAACCCTTACCCTAACCCTTTGGCCAATCAACTCTGGTCTGTTGCCTTCCTTACTCCTCCCACACCTCTCATCATCCCTCACAGTCTCCCTGCCTTCCTTGAATCTCTTAGACCACTCAAAAACTGATGCTCG